>JAASAO010001481.1:0-26425 GCA_017311375.1 Mytilus coruscus | reverse complement strand
CCCCTTTTAAAAATGAGAAGAAACAAAAGACTGCCAACATATGAAGACTACTAAATTTTCTAAAAGAAAACGTGACACAAACTAAAAGGAAAGGTTCCCCAAGATTTGAATGGTCCTGGATTCAAAGTCCAAGTGCTAACATTACACATAACCCTATGAATATTCCAAGATTTTTATCTATTGAAGTACGGGTGCATGATTAAATATTTTCCTTACTTTTTTCTATTGCTTTCCTTTCGTTATTGATGAAAAACTAAATATCATATTACGACTGGGTTTATTTTTCTACAACCTAGTTAACCTTTTTACGATTCGTTTCAATCTTAGCTGTTATTTGTTTCATGATGTATTTTGGCATTAAAATAATACATTATAGCAAAAAAAGCATTGTTTTGTATTTCCGGGGTTTTTGCAGTTATTGTTGAATTGTTAAAATACATACATTTGTAATTTTTGTTAAAGGTTCCATGGTGTAATGGTTAGCACTCTGGACCTGAATCCAGCGATCCGAGTTCAAATCTCGTGGAACCTAAGCTTTTTCTGTCATATAAGTCATATTTACAAACTTAAACAGAAAGTTCAATAAACATGGGAAATTGGTTCAGTGAGAGGCTTGAATTCGCGATGGCGAAATAATAAAAGAGACCGATAGCTTAACACGATTAAGTCACATTTATTTATCTATCACATTGGTATAAAATTGACAGTACCATATCCCACAGTCAACGTGTAGAGCATATATTTTCACGGCTATTACACTTATGTGAATAGAGAAAACAACAATATCTAAGACATAAAATAAATTATAAAATAAGTAATCATAAACCCAATTAATTAAATGACGAAGAAAACAACACACGACTGCCAACGGATGATGAAGACTAATAAAGTTGTTCATAAAAGAAACGTAGTCACAATGACTAAAAAGTAAGAGGTTCCACCGAGATTTGAACTCGGATCGCTGGATTCAAAGTCCAGAGTGCTAACCATTAAACCATGGAACCCATGACATATTACCAAGATTTTATATCTATATGAACGTAGGGTGCACCGATTAAATATTTTCTCTTTTTCTACTTGCTTTCCTGTTCGTTATTGTAGAAAAGACTAAATATCAGGTATTACGACTGGGTTTATTTTTCTACAACCTAGTTAACCTTTTACGATCGTTTCAATCTTAGCGGGTGTTATTGTCGGTAACATGATTATTTTGGCATATAGAAATAACAGTACTAGCACACAAAAAGATATCCGTATTTGTATAACATTCCGGGAAATTTTGGGTTATTGTTGATCATTGTTAAATACATACATTTGTATATTTTTGTTAACAGGTTCCATGGTGTAATGGTTAGCACTCTGGACTCTGAATCCAGCGATCCGAGTTCAAATCTGGTGGAACCTAAGCTTTTTCTGTCATATAAGTCATATTTTACAAACTTAAACAGAAAGTTCAATAAACATGGAAATTGGTTCAGTGAGAGAGCTTGAATTGCGATGGCGAAATAATAAAAGAGACCGATAGCTAACACGATTAAGTCACATTACTTATCTATCACATTGGTATAAAATTGACAGTACCATATCCCCATACACGTCAGCACGTGTAGAGCATATATTTTCACGGCTATTACACTTATGTGAATAGAGAAACAACAATATCTAAGACATAAAATAAATTATAAAATAAGTAATCATAAACCCAATTAATTAAATGACGAAGAAAACAACACACGACTGCCAACGGATGATGAAGACTACATAAAGTTGTTCATAAAAGAAACGTGAGTCACAATGACTAAAAAGTGTTAGGTTCCACCGAGATTTGAACTCGGATCGCTGGATTCAAAGTCCAGAGTGCTAACCAATACACCATGGAACCCTATGACATATTACCAAGATTTTATATCTGTATGAACGTACGGGTGCACCGATTAAATATTTTCTTACTTTTTTCTACTTGCTTTCCTGTTCGTTATTGTATGAAAAGACTAAATATCAGGTATTACGACTGGGTTTATTTTTTCTACAACCTAGTTAACCTTTTTACGATCGTTTCAATCTTAGCGGGTGTTATTGTCGGTATACATGATGCTATTTTGGCATATAGAAATAATACAGTACTAGCACACAAAAAAGCATATCCGTATTTGTATAACATTCCGGGGAAATTTTTGGCAGGTTGTTAAGTTGATCATTGTTAAATACATACATTTGTATATTTTTGTTAACAGGTTCCATGGTGTAATGGTTAGCACTCTGGACTCTGAATCCAGCGATCCGAGTTCAAATCTCGGTGGAACCTAAGCTTTTTCTGTCATATAAGTCATATTTTTACAAACTTAAACAGAAAGTTCAATAAACATGGGAAATTGGTTCAGTGAGAGCTTGAATTCGCGATGGCGAAATAATAAAAGAGACCGATAGCTTAACACGATTAAGTCACATTTACTTATCTATCACATTGGTATAAAATTGACAGTACCATATCCCCATACACGTCAGCACGTGTAGAGCATATATTTTCACGGCTATTACACTTATGTGAATAGAGAAAACAACAATATCTAAGACATAAAATAAATTATAAAATAAGTAATCATAAACCCAATTAATTAAATGACGAAGAAAACAACACACGACTGCCAACGGATGATGAAGACTACATAAAGTTGTTCATAAAAGAAACGTGAGTCACAATGACTAAAAAGTAGTTAGGTTCCACTGAGATTTGAACTCGGATCGCTGGATTCAAAGTCCAGAGTGCTAACCAATACACCATGGAACCCTATGACATATTACCAAGATTTTATATCTGTATGAACGTACGGGTGCACTGATTAAATATTTTCTTACTTTTTCTACTTGCTTTCCTGTTCGTTATTGTATGAAAAGACTAAATATCAGGTATTACGACTGGGTTTATTTTTCTACAACCTAGTTAACCTTTTACGATCGTTTCAATCTTAGCGGGTGTTATTGTTGTATACATGATGCTATTTTGGCATATAGAAATAATACAGTACTAGCACACAAAAAGCATATCCGTATTTGTATAACATTCCGGGAAATTTTTGCAGGTTGTTAAGTTGATCATTGTTAAATACATACATTTGTATATTTTTATTAACAGGTTCCATGGTGTAATGGTTAGCACTCTGGACTCTGAATCCAGCGATCCGAGTTCAAATCTCGGTGGAACCTAAGCTTTTTCTGTCATATAAGTCATATTTTACAAACTTAAACAGAAAGTTCAATAAACATGGGAAATTGGTTCAGTGAGAGAGCTTGAATTCGCGATGGCGAAATAATAAAAGAGACCGATAGCTTAACACGATTAAGTCACATTTACTTATCTATCACATTGGTATAAAATTGACAGTACCATATCCCCATACACGTCAGCACGTGTAGAGCATATATTTTCACGGCTATTACACTTATGTGAATAGAGAAACAACAATATCTAAGACATAAAATAAATTATAAAATAAGTAATCATAAACCCAATTAATTAAATGACGAAGAAAACAACACACGACTGCCAACGGATGCTGAAGACTACATAAAGTTGTTCATAAAAGAAACGTGAGTCACAATGACTAAAAAGTAAGTTAGGTTCCACCGAGATTTGAACTCGGATCGCTGGATTCAAAGTCCAGAGTGGTAACCATTACACCATGGAACCCTATGACATATTACCAAGATTTTATATCTGTATGAACGTACGGGGTGCACCGATTAAATATTTTCTTACTTTTTTCTACTTGCTTTCCTGTTCGTTATTGTATGAAAAGACTAAATATCAGGTATTACGACTGGGTTTATTTTTTCTACAACCTAGTTAACCTTTTACGATCGTTTCAATCTTAGCGGGTGTTATTGTCGGTATACATGATGCTATTTTGGCATATAGAAATAATACAGTACTAGCACACAAAAAAGCATATCCGTATTTGTATAACATTCCGGGGAAATTTTTGGCAGGTTGTTAAGTTGATCATTGTTAAATACATACATTTGTATATTTTTATTAACAGGTTCCATGGTGTAATGGTTAGCACTCTGGACTCTGAATCCAGCGATCCGAGTTCAAATCTCGGTGGAACCTAAGCTTTTCTGTCATATAAGTCATATTTTACAAACTTAAACAGAAAGTTCAATAAACATGGGAAATTGGTTCAGTGAGAGAGCTTGAATTCGCGATGGCGAAATAATAAAAGAGACCGATAGCTTAACACGATTAAGTCACATTTACTTATCTATCACATTGGTATAAAATTGACAGTACCATATCCCCATACACGTCAGCACGTGTAGAGCATATATTTTCACGGCTATTACACTTATGTGAATAGAGAAAACAACAATATCTAAGACATAAAATAAATTATAAAATAAGTAATCATAAACCCAATTAATTAAATGACGAAGAAAACAACACACGACTGCCAACGGATGATGAAGACTACATAAAGTTGTTCATAAAAGAAACGTGAGTCACAATGACTAAAAAGTAAGTTAGGTTCCACCGAGATTTGAACTCGGATCGCTGGATTCAAAGTCCAGAGTGCTTTTTTTATCTTGATAAAATTTATTGCACAAATCATTATCATCTTCTACATCAATTTACAACATATTTATGAAAACATCAAGTCCCTATACTATCATGCTACCTCACACTAATCTTTCATGCAGCTCATTCATTCAACTTATTTTAGAAACCTACGCAGAATACAGAATAAAACATAAAATAAACTAATAACTGTCTTTGTTTTCAGTAAAAAAGGAGACGAAAAACGAAACGAATTAATCAAATGTTCGTAAGGGGCTGGACTCCATTCCACCATGCGAATTCACGATCAAAAACGTTGATATTGATCATTGCCAGTGAAACAATGTCTATGAGACTACAGTCAATTATTAGAAGTCATAAAAAATTCTGCAGGCAAAAGAAAAAAAACTAGCATACACGCAATCTTACAATTGCATACGCGCATGCTCACAAAAATTATATTTACCAACAAATTATTTACAACAATTTTTTATTTTTAGCATATTCAATCATTTGAACTATTGCCTGTTCAATTTCAGCATTCATATAACTCGTTTCACGAACATCACTGAAGTCCTGTGTCAATACTGTATTGTACATTTTGTAATATCGGTCACTGTTAGTTAGTTCTTCGTATGATTTTTGGTCCATATCAAAATAATTAGTCTTCCGTATTTTCAATTTTGCATATCAGTTTACCACCTGTATTTCTTCTTTTTTCAAGACAAATTTAGAAATCAAATCACACTTTTCATCATCACTTGCATCATGTACGATTTTATATTCGAATTATCAGATTCACTTTCTTCTGTTCTTATATTTGAATTGTGAATTACTTTTTTCACACAAATATTTGTAGCCGTCGGTTTGCTACAAGTACTATCTTTACTTTTAACAAACTTAAATGTAGAAAAGAAACCGAATCATCATCCAATTTCCATTCTTCCGCTACATTACTTTCCTCAATACTGGCCACTGAACATGTGTTTTTATCTTTGTTTACATTGACATCTTTGTTATTGTTTACACATTCCGATAAATCAGGTGATTTACCTGTATCGTATAAACGCAAATCAATATTTACATTCTCAGCTGATTGAATTTCACCTGTTAACGTTGTTGGGGTGCCATTCGGGGTATTTTCAACGTCCATGTCGCTAACTAATTCCACGCAATTCTCTGTATAATTTGTACACTGAACATTTCTATCAGATTCTGCAATTACAGTGTCACTATTGTTTTCATAATATTCCTTTAGTCTTTTATTGTCACGTTTAACTGAAGAATTGGATTTACACTTACTTTTGACACTGTCTTGATTAGTAAACATAATTGAAATTCTGGCTTTATCATTTCTCCATGCACTGTGAATGTAATGTTACAAAATTGTTTACACGCATTTTGTATCGTACTTGTCAATAATGACGGGAGTATTTCCATTATGAAAAAAAAACAATAGTCTAATCATAAATTTCCTTCGGGACCTCTTCTTACAAAATAATGTTTACATCACTACAAATGTTACTTTACGACGACATTTTGCCAATTAAAGAAATAGACTTACTAATGTTACAAGTCAGAATCACAATAATCCTTTATTTAGCTTGGAAACTGAGCAATAACATATAACACAGTGTATTTTCAAATATGACAAAAACAACGTCCGTTCACATCAAGGTCCACTCGAACCATCCAAAGTCCAGAGTGCTAACCATTACACCATGGAACCCTATGACATATTACCAAGATTTTATATCTATATGAACGTACGGGGTGCACCGATTAAATATTTTCTTACTTTTTTCTACTTGCTTTCCTGTTCGTTATTGTATGAAAAGACTAAATATCAGGTATTACGACTGGGTTTATTTTTTCTACAACCTAGTTAACCTTTTTACGATCGTTTCAATCTTAGCGGGTGTTATTGTCGGTATACATGATGCTATTTTGGCATATAGAAATAATACAGTACTAGCACACAAAAAAGCATATCCGTATTTGTATAACATTCCGGGGAAATTTTTGGCAGGTTATTAAGTTGATCATTGTTAAATACATACATTTGTATATTTTTGTTAACAGGTTCCATGGTGTAATGGTTAGCACTCTGGACTCTGAATCCAGCGATCCGAGTTCAAATCTCGGTGGAACCTAAGCTTTTTCTGTCATATAAGTCATATTTTTACAAACTTAAACAGAAAGTTCAATAAACATGGGAAATTGGTTCAGTGAGAGCTTGAATTCGCGATGGCGAAATAATAAAAGAGACCGATAGCTTAACACGATTAAGTCACATTTACTTATCTATCACATTGGTATAAAATTGACAGTACCATATCCCCATACACGTCAGCACGTGTAGAGCATATATTTTCACGGCTATTACACTTATGTGAATAGAGAAAACAACAATATCTAAGACATAAAATAAATTATAAAATAAGTAATCATAAACCCAATTAATTAAATGACGAAGAAAACAACACACGACTGCCTACGGATGATGAAGACTACATAAAGTTGTTCATAAAAGAAACGTGAGTCACAATGACTAAAAAGTAAGTTAGGTTCCACCGAGATTTGAACTCGGATCGCTGGATTCAAAGTCCAGAGTGCTTTTTTTTATCTTTATATTTATTAAACCTCAATACTATTTACAACAAGTTTTACATATTATCACAGAAAACATAGAGTCCCTATACTACCATTCTGCAGCATTCTTTCATCTTACAACCAATACCAATCATACACATCCTATATTTACTTCATTATATTTATAACACCGTATATAGATACCTAGTATTCAACATTTATTTAACTGTCTATTAAAAATTCAACAATGTTCATTTGTAGCGTTTGCGGATGGGTTCCATTCCTGAAAACGCATTCAACGAAGTCAAAGTGTTTATAAATAAAAAAAAAAAAAAAAAAAAAAAAAAATAGCTTTCAATTAAGTATATACCGCAAAACAATATAAATGAATTAAATCACTCACAGAAATATACAAAACTTCACGCAAACCTATCACACAAAAGACTTATAAATAACTTTATTATAATGCCGACATTTTATTACTTTTCACATAGTTAATCATCAGTTCAATTGCTTCCTTCGCTTTATCCGTATGAAAATCCGTCTCTGTTATATCATCAAACTCCTTAAAAAGTAATCGTAAATAATGTTCATATCTTGCATCCCGCTTATCAACGCTTCAATAGATCTTCTAGTTACATTACATGTAACTATAAGGTTCATATCAATGATCTTCCGATCAAAACATCACCACTTGTACGACTTCTTTTACAAACAATTTTCTCGAATTCTTCATGTTTCGATTCTAAAGAATCTTTACCACATACAACACTACTTTGTTGTTTTATTTCATTTTCATTACTATGTTTACGTTTCACTATTTGTTTACGTTTTTCGTTACACTCTATTGTCTCTCCTACAGGTAAATTCCTGTCACTATTAATAACCTGTTTTACGGGTATATCAACTGTAACTTGTTTATTAAATGTACATCGTTTCTCATCCACGTGTTCAATTGGAATACTATGTGAATGAAGAGGCTCCCAAAAGGGAAATGTCTGTATCAATTGTGCGTTCCTTGCATTCATCCACGGTACACTCATCAATGTTCATATTATCAATATCAATACTTTCAGTATCATCAACGTTCACAACTTCTGTGTTACTTTTAATGTCATTAAATTCTTTCAAACGTTTATTGTCTCTCCTTCTTGCCGATCCAGATTTACGTTTTACCTGCTTATTTGAATCAGTGTTCGAAAACATAATCGAAATTCTTGTTTTGTCATTATCACCATGGAAACTATACGTTATAATTCCATATTCCTCACATGCACATTCAATTGCCTTTATTAAAAACTTAGGTAATCTATCCATAACGTACAGTCACAATTTTCATGAATGAAACAAAATAAACCAAGGGTGCCTCTGATCAGGTGTGATACACAATATAGCCGTCAAAATAGTTATTTTAAACAGTATTTTCTTAAAATAGTAGAATTGACTTACTGAATACAAGGTCCGATAATGGTACACATTTCTCTGCTTGGAATTCCGAGCTTAACCTTGAAAACAGAATAAAAAAATCCTACTCTCAAAAGACGTGCATACACTTCAAAACACTGACCGGAAGTCTCTAAAATGTGTTAGGTTCCACCGAGATTTGAACTCGGATCGCTGGATTCAAAGTCCAGAGTGCTAACCAATACACCATGGAACCCTATGACATATTCCAAGATTTTATATCTATATGAACGTACGGGTGCACCGATTAAATATTTTCTTACTTTTTCTACTTGCTTTCCTGTTCGTTATTGTATGAAAAGACTAAATATCAGGTATTACGACTGGGTTTATTTTTCTACAACCTAGTTAACCTTTTACGATCGTTTCAATCTTAGCGGGTGTTATTGTCGGTATACATGATGCTATTTTGGCATATAGAAATAATACAGTACTAGCACACAAAAAGCATATCCGTATTTGTATAACATTCCGGGAAATTTTTGGCAGGTTATTCAGTTGATCATTGTTAAATACATACATTTGTATATTTTTGTTAACAGGTTCCATGGTGTAATGGTTAGCACTCTGGACTCTGAATCCAGCGATCCGAGTTCAAATCTCGGTGGAACCTAAGTTTTTCTGTCATATAAGTCATATTTTTACAAACTTAAACAGAAAGTTCAATAAACATGGGAAATTGGTTCAGTGAGAGAGCTTGAATTCGCGATGGCGAAATAATAAAAGAGACCGATAGCTTAACACGATTAAGTCACATTTACTTATCTATCACATTGGTATAAAATTGACAGTACCATATCCCCATACACGTCAGCACGTGTAGAGCATATATTTTCACGGCTATTACACTTATGTGAATAGAGAAAACAACAATATCTAAGACATAAAATAAATTATAAAATAAGTAATCATAAACCCAATTAATTAAATGACGAAGAAAACAACACACGACTGCCAACGGATGATGAAGACTACATAAAGTTGTTCATAAAAGAAACGTGAGTCACAATGACTAAAAAGTAAGTTAGGTTCCACCGAGATTTGAACTCGGATCGCTGGATTCAAAGTCCAGAGTGCTTTTTCTCATTCAATAAAATTTTATTCACAATATGTATAATAAAATGTGAATCGGCAAATCTCCGAATTCACTAGTATTTAAAACAATTTTGTTAATTTACCAAGTTATGTGTTAGTAAATCTTAACAGAATTCCATCTAGATTGTATGTTTGCTATCTATACAAAGCTCGAAATAATATTCATTGTCTATGAGAGCTCAAAATAGTTATCATTTTTTAAAATATAAAATATCATCTATCACAGGCACTAAAATACACATATTGATACAAGAGGAATAACTCTTAAATTCTTTATACCTTCACGTCTACTGATAGACGTTTTAAATTAAAAGTTTGTAGCTATCCGATTCGTACATGTACAGCAGCAGCGGATTCTTTCCACAAAATATTTAATAAAAAGATGTAATTTGTTGGTCATTTTGTAATATGTGTGTTCATATTCAATATATTTGTGTATTGTAAATATAAATAATCTTTTGTACCTATATCTTTTCTTCGTAAATTTTTATTTGTCTTGCTTTATATATTGATAATCTTGCAACACTTAGTAGAAAATTGACAAAATATTTGTTAACTGCTTTTGTATTGACTAAATATCCATGTAAGATCAGCTGATCATAATCCATGATTGGATGTTGTGTATCTGTTAAAAGTACATTGTGTATTATGTCAATTAAATACCGTTTGAAATCGATCTGAAACGGACAACTACTCCAAAGGTGAAACATATCCTCAGGGCATGATTTGCATGACAAACACATGTTACTATCTACCTTGTTTATACGTTGTAGTTTATCAAGCGTAAATATAGTGTTTGTTGCCACCCTATAATTTAGACTAATACACTCAGGTGGGATATGACATTGATTGACAACCCGGTATAAGGCACGAAAACACATTGAAGGGAAGTGTTTCAACCAAAACATTTCTGATGTGGGCGGCTCGGAAAAACTTTGTAGGAGGAGTTTATAGAAAATTTTTGTAGTAGCCTTCGAGAATTCGGTCATATTTGTTCCGACCATTAAACAAGGAAATCTGTCAACATTAACTGGATTTATTGCTGTTAATTCGTTTTTCCACAGTTGCGGTATTGCATTTAAAATTCTTCCGTATGCATTTATGATAACCCAACTTTGTAATTCTGGGTATTTTTCTTGTACTATTTCAATGATTGAATCTTTGAAAGAAAACCTGGAATAAATTCGTAGCAAATATCTTTGATTTTAACAATACCGGAATTTATGAATTCTCTGTACAACAGTGCTTTGCCTTTCACATTAATAACCGGATTACAAAACAACGGATTTTCATAGATATGCTGGACGTGTATATTGAAATTAACTTTGATTTAATTGCATAATATGCTTGGATCATTTCTTGGTAAAATTTTGGTAAGATTTTATCTGATTTAAATTAAAGCAAGCATACGCAATATTTTCGGCGATTTTCATATTTTCTATTTTGTTTATAAAATATTTCATTGTACTCTTCCAAAGTGCTTGACAGTTAGAATCTAGAAATTTACTGAAAAATTTTAATCTAAAAGCTTGCATTCTTAAATGAATTTCAGGGATATTCAAACCCCTTCAATTTTAGCCGCAACTACTGTTTTGTATTTTACTAAATGAGAATTATTTTGCCAAAGAAATTTTAATATTATTGCTTTTATTTCATTTTATACTTTTCCGGAATTGGACAAACTGTTAAAGTGTAATAAAATCTTGACATAATTAGTGATGTCAGAACTGTTGCACGCCCGTGCAGCGTTAATTCTCTTTAGACCAAAAGTATAAAATGGTTTTGCCTTTTTATTTTTGAATCCCAATTTAGATAATCACAAATTTCAGAATTTTTCCCATGTATTTTCCCAATATTTGTGTCACTTCATCAGCTTGTTTTATTCCATAATCTGTTAATTCCTGATTTGAAATTGAACCTGAACCTAAACACATTATTTCTGATTTTTGTTTATTTATTTTAGCACCGAAGCTTCACTATAATTATTCAACACTTTAAAAGTTTCATCTATGGACTGTTTAGCTTTAACTGTAAAAGTAAAATCATCTGCGTGCGCAAAAACGGTAGAATTTTATCTGAATTTGGAATTGCTATTCCTTTTATGTTTTATTTTCAAAATTGCCTGTACTAGGGGTTCAGCGGCTATAACGTAGCAAAGAGCAGAAATTGGACATCCCTGTCTTAAACTATTTAAAATTGGCACATAATTTGTTAAAATCCATTACATTTTATTGTACTCTAATTCCTTTATAAAACAGTTTTATCCAATGAACAAATTGAGGCCAAATCCAAATTTTTCTAAAATATGAAATAGATATGTATGGTCCACTCTGTCGAAGGCCTTTTCTTGGTCTATTTTAATTAAATATCCTTCTAAATTATCATTTTCAATTAATTCAATTATATCTCTCAGACTTGCAGTTGTGTCAGCAATGTCTCTACCTAAAATGCAACATGTTTGACTGGGAGAAATTATTTTAGGCAGTACATGTTTTAATCTATTAGCCATTATTCGTGCCAAGACTTTATAATCTACATTTAATAGCGATATGGGTCTATAATTTGAAATTTTATTTCTTTTGCCTTTCTTTTATAAATCAATGTTATCATACCTAATCTCATTGAACGAGGCATTATTTTTCTTCATCTATGACTTTAAAATTTTATGTAAAATTTCACCAAATAAATGAAAAAATTTACAATAAAACGAAACTGTTAAACCATCAGAACCAGGACTTTTGTTTTTATTCATTTCATGTAAAGATTTAAAGATTTCTTCTAATGTTATATCTGAATCACAAAAATTTACATCATCTTCAGATACTTTATTTGTTAGAAAATTGCTAATTTCTTTCATTTTAGATTCATCAATATTTGTACATGAGTACAGATTTTTATAATAATCTTGTATTTCATCTAAGACATCATTAGATTTTGTCAGCAATTTGCCTTGATCATTTTCTAATTCTTTAATAGCATTATTTTCTTGCCTATATTTTTCCAACTGCAGGAAATATTTTGAATTTTTATCGCCTTCAACAGCCCAGTAAGCTTTTGATCTAAGAATAGCACCTTTACATATTTTATCCTCAAAATCTTTCATTTTAGATTTTATTTCTTCATATTCATTCGTATCATATTTTAAATTATTTGCTGCTAGATTTGAAATCTTCTCAAACTTGTTTTGTATTTTAAAATATTCAGCTTTTCTCTACATTTTTATCTCTAGCATACACTTGAGTTTCTTTTATTCTATATTTTAAATTATCTATCCAAATTAATGGGGCTTCACTATAAAGTCGGCAGTTCTTTTCGTCTATAATTAAATTGTTTATTTTTCAATATACACTTCATCGTCCAGGAGCATATTATTGAAAATCCACACACCCGGCCCGCGTTCGATTAAGGAAAAATCGATATTTAATACAACAAACGAATGATCCGTAAATGCGGTGTGTTTATAATACACATTTTTAACAAACGACGTAAACATTTTATAATCGATCCGACTCTGGACTAATTTGTTCTCGATCACACGTCTCCAAGAAAATACCCGCGATGTTGGGAATCGAGCGCGCACACATCATAAATGTTAAAGCTATCTAATAAATTATTAAGCGATTTAAAAGCTTTATCTTCAAAATGTTTTCCAACCCTATCCAATGGGGATAATGACTGATTGAAGTCACCAAGCAATATCAAATCATCCGACTTTGGTATATTATCATTTACTTTTTCAAGAACAGATCTTTCTCATTGACGACATTTGGACAATACACATTTACAATGTCGATAATTTTGTTATCAACTTCAAGTTGAATATAGATAAATCTACCATCAAAACCTTTGATTTCAGTGACATAATTTTTGTACTTTGACTAACAAGAAATGCTACTCCTTGTCTGTTTGTATCTGAACATGAAAAAAAATTTCACCATTCCAATGTTTTTTGTTTTCAACAATGAAATCAGGGTTCCAAAAGGTTTCCTGTAAAGCTACAATGTCATATCTATTTTCAGAACAAATTGCACACAGCTTTGTAAATTTAGCAACATCTAACAAACCATTAACATTGATGGAAACACACTGAACCATCAAGAAAAAAATACCAAATAAGTTGTCCCTTGAAAGTGAAACATTAAGTATTTTAGGACTCGACTTATTTCCAACAGATTGTCTTCTAACATATGGAATATTTGACCTAACAACAATGCGATTACGTCTGACTCTACCACCATATTTCACTAAATCGTTAGCCATTTCTTCATCAGTCATTTCAACCAAAGACTCATTTTCTGAGTTCAATTTGTCAATAGATACATCAGGGTCAGAGGTCATGGTACACTCTTCGTGTTCCATGTCCACTGACTCATTACCATAAACAACATCTGTACCCCTTTTCAGATATACCTCCAGGGCTGGGCACATTATTATCAAAAGAATTAACAACATTGTCATTATCAATAAGTAAATCAAGTTCATCATCAACTGCTTCATCAGCAACCTCGGTCGTCGTTGTTTCACACGGTTTTTGATTAACTTTATTTTCCGCTTCACACATCTCAGTCACAGTTAGATTTAAGTCTTCACCATTGGATTCATCATTGTTATGTTCGTCAACGTTTATAACGGTATCCGCATTGTTATGTACTTCAACGGTTATAACGGTATCCGCCTTTAAATTGTCAATAACGGGTTCAGATTTCTCTAACGTTTCACTTATAGGTGTGTCATTTTCAATTCGGCTTTTCTTCAAGAGGGGTTGTTCGGATTCATCGTTTTGCTCGTTTTCATTGGTATCACGCTGTTTTGGTTTAGTTTCTTTGTCTTTTTTTTCGTCGTTGTTTTCAGGATTTTCAGAGAAGGTAAAATTTTCTGACGACTCGCACTTACATCTACGAGGATAAAATCCACATTTAATACATTTGGAGCTTTCACAATATTTGGAAATATGCCCAAAACTCTGGCACTGATAACACTTATCATTTGGACAGTTTAGATACAGATGATTAGGTGACAAGCAATTCGAGCACACCTTTGATTGATGGTCGTGTTTGACTCGAATGTATTCATGTTGGTTGTTACCTAAATCAAACTTCATGGTGTACGGTAGACTTGATATATTTGGAGGAAATTTAACCACAACATATCTCGTTCCGTCAGTCACACTCGTACCATCATACATATGTTGTTTTATCGGAGATTTTAATTCAACATTATATGCTTCCAACTTATTCCTAATCACATCATCCGAGATAAAGACCGGCAAGTGCATAAAGCTTACAACTCTATCTTTTGAATAGATCGCTTGGCAATTATATCGCTTTGTACCAATTACAAAAGGACCAGTACTGAGTTCATCAGCCGCGTCACTATTTGTTACAGTTATTTCATATAAGTTACCACTTCTGGGTACCACTGCTAAAACATTACCTTCTCCACACAAAACCTCAGCTTCTTCTATTATGCTATTTGCACTAACCTTCTTGTTGTCTACAACGTCGACAACCAATGTCAGTTCTTTTAAAGACGGCCTCCCTCTCACCAGACATGGCGAAGGGAAGTCTAAAGTCACTCAAAATTCAAAATAACAATCAAAAGTTCAGAATATACCTGACTTGGAACAGTAACTTTTACGGTAGCAGGCCACCAAAACTTGATGGCCTGCAGGTACACTAAATTTCTTCTGGATTACACTCTTTGATGAAAACACGTCAGCACATCATGGAAGTCAAACCGGAAGTCCTGATGATGAAGACTACATAAAGTTGTTCATAAAAGAAACGTGAGTCACAATGACTAAAAAGTAAGTTAGGTTCCACCGAGATTTGAACTCGGATCGCTGGATTCAAAGTCCAGAGTGCTAACCATTACACCATGGAACCCTATGACATATTACCAAGATTTTATATCTATATGAACGTACGGGGTGCACCGATTAAATATTTTCTTACTTTTTCTACTTGCTTTCCTGTTCGTTATTGTATGAAAAGATTAAATATCAGGTACTACGACTGGGTTTATTTTTCTACAACCTAGTTAACCTTTTACGATCGTTTCAATCTTAGCGGGTGTTATTGTCGGTATACATGATGCTATTTTGGCATATAGAAATAATACAGTACTACCACACAAAAAGCATATCCGTATTTGTATAACATTCCGGGAAATTTTGGCAGGTTATTAGTTGATCATTGTTAAATACATACATTTCTATATTTTTGTTAACAGGTTCCATGGTGTAATGGTTAGCACTCTGGACTCTGAATCCAGCGATCCGAGTTCAAATCTCGGTCGAACCTAAGCTTTTTCTGTCATATAAGTCATATTTTACAAACTTAAACAGAAAGTTCAATACACATGGGAAATTAGTTCAGTGAGAGAGCTTGAATTCGCGATGGCGAAATAATAAAAGAGACCGATAGCTTAACACGATTAAGTCACATTTACTTATCTATCACATTGGTATAAAATTGACAGTACCATATCCCACACACGTCAGCACGTGTAGAGCATATATTTTGTAGTCGTGTTTCCTTGTATTTAAATAAAACACAAACACGTTGTATGGGTCTATGGTTCTTTTATTTCATCAGAATTGATGTAAATATTCTAAGTGAAAATGACCCTGAAATAATAACAAATATATTTCTTATACAATTCAATCGGTAATAATCAATCACTATAAAATCAATATATCTATATGCATACAAGAAAACTGTGTAGATTTCTTTGCGCTTTAAAATAATAGTTTTACAAGCTACACAAAACGATATTACACCATTTCGAATTCTGTATTAAATGAGTACACAATATATTTCTCTGTATTTCATGCATTGTGAAATATGCAACGACAGACTAAGTTCACAGCTAGATACATAGTTACGCTTGTAGTATCATACCAAAAATAGTTAGTTAAACATAATAATACAACGCAATGTAAGTGCAAACAAAACATTACGTTTTGCAACAGTTACACAAAGCAGACAATACATGTAAGCAAAGCAACATAAAAGTAACATCAACATTACAAACTGTATACATATAAACATACCTCACATGTAGTACAAAGGTCTTTGCTTCACCAACTGATTGGTTAAAATCAGTTTACATTCTGTTTCAATAATGTAATACCTGAAGACAAAATATTAAAATCATAGAAACCTTATTTATACTGCTAGATTAAAATAATCAGAGTTATCTCTCCTTAAATCTGGTTAATCAAATATTTACTTGTATAAACTTTATAGAAGTATAAAATCTTTTAACGCTCACTCATACAAACTGTTAAAATAGATTTTATATTACTGTTACTAGAAATTAAAGTATAAATCATACTTTTACCAGTTTTATGTAGATTTTATATAGTTTTTAAATCTTACAAATAAAACTATATTATCAAGTTTATCTTTATTACTTTAAGTGTTATGAATAGTTAACACAAAAACTTTACTATTTAATCAATTACAATCATACACCTTTCATAATACTGTCACCCACTTATTCAATTATACACTTATATATCACACACTCTTGGATATAAAACTGGAATGTTAATGTAATGGATATATTAGTAATAAACTGACCTTATATAAGAATATGATAGTCCTATACTATTTCAAAAGTAAAGATATAACAACTTCCAAATGAGCTGAAGAAAATGGCTACCACTTCATATAAAGACTTTAGTCAACTGTCCAAAACAAAGAAAAGTTTAACAAAAGATTCCCGCCTAAATCATACTGACCAATAGAAAAGAAATTAATCAATAGGTAATGTTCTACCTGAATAAACTAGCAGACTACAAATTATAATAAATGTAAATAGAATATATCAAGTACATATTCTAATAACATAAAACCTTAATTAATATAAAACATAAAATAGCTCTACCACACATTCCCCAGCTATAAAATGACGTCCCGTCATTCCTCAAACTAATGGTGGTTAACTATATCCAGAATGGCTAAGGCTGCTTCTCGCTGTAATCTTGAGAACAAAGGTGTTCTAGCTAGAGATGAAATGTATTCAGCCTTCTGTTGCCACTCAGCTGTTGACTTCAAATGTTCCGTGGTAGTAGTATGACCAACAGAGGTAGTTCCAATAGCTGCGATGTCGTACAGACCAGAAGAAATCCATGCTGGTGGTCTACGGTCTCTTCCTGATCGTCTGACTGGTACCGGTGACGTATCTGGTTCCTGAGGTTGCTCTTCCTGTTCTACAGGTGTATCTTCCTGTGGAATAACCTCCTCAACAATGTCGGAAGCGCTTCCTGAAGCTGTCTCCATTTCTGGCCCTTGGTTCCCTCAGGCTGGGCGTCCCTAATGGAATGAAGGCATCCTGTGCTGGTTCTGTTACATCTACAGCTGGTTCATCAGTGAATGTAGGTTCACTGTCAACTGTCTCTCCAACACATAATCTACATCAAAATAATCCACTGAATCATCAGATGACTCATCACTGGATTCACTTGAAGTAGTCCTGTGTTCGGCTATTGTCCTCTGTAATCTTGTCCTTGGTCTTGGAACTGGTTGTGGTATAACAGTTGGTGCGTCTTCTCTGATATACCCTACAGGTAGCAATAAATTCCTGTGGAGATTCCTTGTTCGTCCTTCTCCGTTCTCTTTGACAACTGTGAAAACAGGAATATCTAAATTCGGCTGGTCAATGACTACATATGGAGTATCTTCCCATGTATCCGCTAGCTTGTGCTTGCCATCAAAAGCCACAATCTTTACACGATCTCCCTTCTGTACTGCTGCTCCTCTTACACGAAGATCGTAACCCTCCTTCTGATTGGCTTGTGCAATCTTTGATGCTTCAGCAGCAAGTTGTTATGCATGTGATAATCTGTCTCGTAGATCCTTTACATACTGAGTTGTTGGTAACTTGGTATCTTTATGTAGGCCAAACGCTAAGTCGATGGGTAGTCTTGGGTTTCTTCCAAACATTAGAAAGTACGGTGCTACTCCAGTGGACTCATGGCGGGTACAGTTGTACGCATGTACCATGGGTGAAACGTAGAGCTTCCAGTTGACTTTCTGATGAGATTCCAAGGTTCCAAGCATACCAAGAAGGGTACGGTTAAATCTCTCGCACATCCTGTTCCCCATGGGATGATAGGGTGTAGTCCTTGACTTCTTCATACCAGTCAGAGTGATAGCTCTTTGATAACTTTACTTTCGAAATTAGCTCCCTGATCAGAATGGATCCTCTGTGGTATTCCGTAATGTAGGATAAAGTTATCAAAGAGTGCTTGTGCTGTGGTCTTTGCTGTTTGATTTCTGGTTGTTATTGCTTGAGCATATCTGGTAAAATGGTCGGTAATAACCAGTATGTTCTGGTGACCTCCTTTCGACTGCTCCAGTGTAAGAAAATCCAAACAGACAAGTTGAAGTGGAAACTGAGTTTCAATACTGACCAAAGGTGCTCTCTGACGGGCTGGTGTTTTTCTCTTTATGCATCTGCCACAATGTTGTATCCAATCCTCCACATCTTTGTCCATCCCAGGCCAGTAAAATCTGTCACGGATCAGTGATAGAGTCCTATCCTTTCCGGGATGTCCCATGTCGTTGTGAAGTGCCTCTAATACAACGTTGACGTTTGCTGATGGTAGAACTAACTGTGACTTCCTATCTTCACCTATAATTACTTCTCTGTACAGTACACCATCTTTCATCTTGAGGTATTGGAACTGTCGCAGTAGTGGTGTTGGTCCAACATCTGCAGTTGTCGGTTTCCTTCCTTCGATGACGTACTCCACAAGAGACTTGATGGTAGGATCCATGGCTTGTGCAATTGCCCAATCAACTGTTTCAGCATCCGGTATATCTTCTTCCTGTGATGGTATTACAGCTGGGTTAACAGCAAGACTGTCAATGTATGCTCCTGGAAGAATAGAATTACAGATGGTCTTCACAGATTCTTTGGAGATGGTCTCTGTTGATGGAATCTATATCAGCTGGTTGTGGTATACGGCTAAGTCCATCTGCATCACCATTCTTCTTTCCTGGACGATAAACTATGTTGAAGTTGAATGCGGCTAAAGCTGCCAACCATCTGTGTCCAGTGGCATCAAGCTTTGCTGTTGTAAGCACATAGGTCATGGGGTTGTTATCTGTAAGTACCGTGAAGTTGCTTCCATAGAGATAATCTTTGAACTTGTCGCTCACCGCCCACTTCAGTGCTGGAAACTCCAGTTTATGCGGTGGGTATCTCTTTCCGACTTTGTAAGACCTCTACTGGCATAGCTGATTACCCTCTTAATGCCCTGTTGCTCCTGGTATAAAACTGCTCCTAGTGCTGTACCGGAGGCGTCTGTATGCAGTTCATAGGGTAATTCACTGTTGGCGTATCCTAGTATTGGTGCTGATATAAGCAACTCCTTTAACTTCTTAAATGCTGACTCCTGCTCTTCTCCCCATTGCCATGGTTTCTGTTGGTGTTTCTTTGATGATTTCTTTAGAGTTGGATTTGAAATCAAATCGGTAAGTGGTTTGCTGATTTGGCTAAACTGTTTGATGAATCGTCAATAGTAGCCAACAAATCCTAAAAATCTCCTGACATCTTCCGGGTTAGTAGGTTTAGGCCAACTCACTACCTTCTCTGTCTTTGCTGGATCAATCTCAACACCATCTGCTGAGACAACATGACCGACGTACTTGACTTTCCTCTTGAAGAAGGAACATTTGTCTGGTGCTAACTTCATGTTGTGCTGACGTATCCTGTTGAAAACAAGGCGAAGATTTTCCAGTTGTTCTTCGAAGGTCTTGCCAAAGATGATGACATCATCGATGAAAATACAGCAGATCTTTAGATGTATATCAGATAAGCATTCTTCCATCATCCTCTGATACGTGGCAGGTGAATTGGTCAATCCAAATGGCATCCGGTTGTATTCAAAGAATCCTAGTGGACCTACCGTAAATGCAGTTCTTTCTTTGTGCTCTTCCAGGATCTCTACCTGATGATATCCACTTTTCATGTCTACGCAGGTAAAAAATGTACTTCCAGCTAGTGAATCAAGCAGATCTTCTATTCTTGGTAAAGCGTAGCTGTCCTTTATCGTTAAGTTGTTTAATTGACGATAGTCCACGCACAGTCTCAGTTTCCCATTCTTCTTACGTACGAGGACCACGTTAGATGCGTATGGACTGTGTGATGGTCTGATGGTACCATTTGACAATAGTTGTCGAAGATGTGACTTGACTTCATCGTACATAGCTGGAGGAGTTCGTCTATATCGTTGTTTAAATGGTCTGTTATCAATCAAATCGATGTGGTGTTTAACTTCTGTGTTTCCAATATCTTCATCATTCTTGGCAAATATATCTTCAAATGATTTGATGAAATCTATCCCTCTTTGTAGTTGATCTTCGGTTAAGTCACTTTTTGTAATTTCCACTTGTTCAAGTATTGATGATGTTGATGAAGTATCTTTTGGTTGTTGTTCAATGTTGACTGGTTGTATTGCACATAAGACAGCTTTTGGTTGGATGGTAATAGTCCTTGTGGTAACATTTGCAATCTGAACGTCTATCTTTCCGTTGTTCCTGTATCTGTAATCCAAAAGTATCGGTTCTATATCTAGATCTTTCCAGTTTGGTTGAAGTTCAGATTAATGTAACATTGCTGCAGTTGTACTGTATGGTATCTCCTTGTCAGTGGATCCTTCTATCTTTATGGTTGAATTCGGTTTGATAGTAACAGGTTGGTTCACAGCATTTCTGACTATAGCTAATGCGTTGTTATTACGGCTAAGTTCCTTTTCTAAGTGTTATGGATCGAAAAGTCAAGTACCATGGTGTTGTTAAGTTGCATGACTGTAAAAATCTTGTTCCAAGTTGATCTTTCAATGATTCCATGGTTGGTTGAAGAGTATTAGTTCCAAGAAGCAATGGTATCTGAGTGTTGAAGTTGCTAACTGGTATCACTAACAGCAGACATGGCTAAGTGTTGTTCTGCTGTGGTAGTATAATTTCAGTTTCTATAAATCCTTGATATGGTTGTTGTTTTCCATCAGCACATTCAATATCAGGTAACTCGTTGATGTGAAGTAAAGGTATATCTGTAAGGTTGCTGTGGTAATATGTATGACTGATAGTAGACACTGTTGATCCTGTGTCAAGTAAAGTCTTCACTGTTTTTCCATAAAGTACAACTTCAGTTTCTGTTGGCTTTCCATACAATCCTGGTGGTAAACTATTAGGACCTGATGCTGTTCCTGATGTACATAAGTCTATTGATGGTCCTGCTCCATAGACTTCTTGAAGTTTAAAGGTTTTCCATCTTTATCCAGTTTCTCAATACATCCAACCTTTAAGTGACCTGGTTTTCCACATCTAAAACATCATCGTTCATCCCTGTTGGCTGATGAAGCTTGTGGTTTAGATCGGTCTTGCCATCTTTGTGGTTGTCTGTTATATCTGTTGGTATTCTGACCTCTGTAGTTAGTATAGCCTCTGCCTCGTCCTCTATAATCGGTCTCCATTCTATCAAACCTTGTGGTGAGTTGTTGAATAAGTCCTTTTACTTCTTCAAATTCAGAGGGTTGGTTGATAGGTTCAGATATTGCTGCAGCTTTGGTTGTTTGTGGTTTCTTTGATGTTTTCCTTTCCTCATGATCTCTCTCAATATGACTCAGTGCTATCCGCAATTCATCAAAGTCTTTGATCGTATCGTATTTATGCCCAGATATATCTTTAAGTTCTGTTTTCAGTCCTGACCATAGCATGGAATGTAGCATAGTGTTGGCATCCTTGTGTTGTACCATTCCTTTCTCAATTGCTTTCCCAATAATATCCTCTAACCTGCAACTCCATTTAGTTACACTTTCATCATCACCCTGTCTGGCTCTGTAGAATTGAGCTAGTAGGTCTTCTTTCTGTTCTACATCTCCATAAATGCTGTCCAACTTGTGTATGATATCTGGTAGACTAGCTTTAGGACCAAGGTGCATAACAATAGTTCCTGCTTCTCCTTTAAGTGACTTGCGTACAGCATAGCTGATGTTATCTGTGTCGTGTACTTTATCTTCCATGAGTCCACAAACTTCATATCTCCAAAAGGCATAAGTGGCTTCACCCTTGCTGTGGGATCCTGAAAATTTGTTACTTTGGGTGGATCTCTCATCTTAGTATATGTGACAGTTGTCTTAGTTTTAGATGTTTCCTTCTCTTGTGGTTCTTCTTTCGGCGTTACTATTTCTCCGCTAGTGGCTAAGTATTCTTTCATCCACTCTTTTAATCCTTGAACATCATCTCCTTTTGGTTTCTCTTTACTTCCTTCTTGAGTAATTGCAAGAGTGCGAAATCTCTTCCGATATTGCATTTTCTTTTGACATGATGATGTAGTATAAGTCCAAGTATAACTAGTAATAATGTGAAATAAAGCTAACTATATGACAAAAATGTCAAGTACTTAAAGACTATCCAACTATAGTCAATGAAAAAAAATAAATGACAAACAATAGTTTGTAAACAATCTGAAAAGTAAGATAGATTATTAACTAAAGTAATGTAAGAGAAAGAAAAAAATCAATCAAATAAATAAATACATATGAAATATGTCCTGTAAAAATAAATTTTATTAATGAATATGTACTAAGTACAAGAAGTATGATGTATGTCTACTATCTGAAATTCAATCTAAAGTAATCAGTATTAATGAATATGAAAATATATATATTTACAAATCAATGCAACTGAAAATGAATCAAGATTAACGAATGTAATCTATACAATATAAACAGATAAGGTAATATAATACACAATAAGTACAATCAAAATGTCTTACCTACTGGATACAGTACCTAAACTTGGATTTGAGTTGTAAAACTTCTACGTTTACCACACAACTGAAAAGAAAGTACTTATATATACTAATACGAACTATCTAAGTATGGTAAAGTCAGTATACAAATATAAGACTAGAGTATGGCAATAGACAAATCCAACATGAATCACCTCAACAACCAATCAAGACTAAACTCAGCTACACTAAACACACTAGTAATCTACTCTAACTCTGAAAAAATAACTCACTCAGTCCTGAAAGAATCAACTAACAGACAAGACTAGTGCTAATGTGGGTACTAGTGTCATGGTTGAAGAATAAGGATAGTTAATATAGTTAAAGTGACAAAGTGTTACAAGGTTTTAAGTCTCACTACTGCTCTATCTAAACTTTTAATATGTACCTATTAATTAAAGTTTAAGATTTAACTAATTTATGTCCTATTTATATAAATATCAATTTAAAATTTTAATTATATCAATATGACACACAACAATGAATCATCATACAAATATTCAACATAAACACAATGTACACTTAGTATCAAAACACAAAAGTCAATATAAATGCACAGTGACAACACACAAGTACAAATACAATCTATCAATACACAATGACACTACAAATATAGTAATACACTATATCACATATAACACAAATAAAGTTCAAGTACCAACTATAAGGTATGGGGTACTAGGTATGCTATGTGTATGTAAGTAAGTATGCACAAGTAAGGAAGTAACTGTAACTGTGTATGTAATAGCTACAATCAATCAATCATGTGTGTATTCATGTATGACTTTATCAAGTCTAAGTCCAACTTGATATGTAAAGTGTGTAAAATATTTTAAATGTACACTCTAAGGGTATGTGTGTATGTTCAAAGTAAGTTTCAGCTGTGCAAAAGTCTATCTAAATCACTATAGCTTTATGTAATAAGTAGTTGCTAATGTAAACAAGCTTTGTGTATACAACTTCCGGTTCCGGTTGACCTTGATCTCGCAATGGTGGGTAAATAAATGGAGGGGTCAAGTCTCAATTACACAAAAAAAAATCAAAGTACAACTACAAACACATCATATATAAATGTCTATATACTTTTAAACTACTGCACAATCACTGTATGTAATAACTTTAAATCAGTTAAACCAAATTGTAAAATTTCAAATTTGTTTTCTGATGCTAAGTATCTAAATGCTTCTAAGTATACAAACGCAAAAAAATCAAAAGTTTTTTTTTTTTTCAAAGTTCGCTTTCTTAAAAAAATCAAAGTTCAAATCTATATGACATATATTATATGAACACACATGTATAGACAAAACATCAAACAAACACAACAGTGAACAATGACATTGATTATAGTTACCATAAAACTGCAAAATATTTTCACTGAAAATCCGTGTTGTTGACTTCTGGATGTAAACACAAAGTTCAATATACGTATGTCGACCAGTGACGTACCACTTTGTGACGTATCGGTACACTAATGTCTATTATGTAATAACGGAGTTCCCTCCACAGGTAATGGAAATCGTTGATCTTTAATAACACTGATGAAATCTACGTTGGGCGCCAAAATGTAGTCGTGTTTCCTTGTATTTAAATAAAACACAAACACGTTGTATGGGTCTATGGTTCTTTATTTCGTCAGAATTGATGTAAATATTCTAAGTGAAAATGACCCTGAAATAATAACAAATATATTTCTTATACAATTCAATCGGTAATGATCAATCACTATAAAATCAATATATCTATATGCATACAAGAAAACTGTGTAGATTTCTTTTGCGCTTTAAAATACTAGTTTTACAAGCTACACAAAACGATATTACACCATTTCGAATTCTGTATTAAATGAGTACACAATATATTTCTCTGTATTTCGTGCATTGTGAAATATGCAACGACAGACTAAGTTTACAGCTAGATACATAGCTACGCTTGTAGTATCATACCAAAAATAGTTAGTTAAACATAATAATACAACGCAATTGTAAGTGCAAACAAGACATTACGTTTTGCAACAGTTACACAAAGCAGACAATACATGTAATCAAAGCAACATAAAAGTAACATCAACATTACAAACTGTATACATATAAACATACCTCACATGTAGTGCAAAGGTCTTTGCTTCACCAACTGATTGGTTAAAATCAGTTTACATTCTGTTTCAATAATGTAATACCTGAAGACAAAATATTAAAATCATAGAAACCTTATTTATACTGCTAGATTAAAATAATCAGAGTTATCTCTCCTTAAATCTGGTTAATCAAATATTTACTTGTATAAACTTTATAGAAGTATAAAATCTTTAACGCTCACTCATACAAACTGTTAAAATAGATTTTATATTACTGTTACTAGAAATTAAAGTATAAATCATACTTTTACCAGTTTTATGTAGATTTTATATAGTTTATTAAATCTTACAAATAAAACTATATTATCAAGTTTATCTTTATTACTTTATGTGTTATGAATAGTTAACACAAAAACTTTACTATTTAATCAATTACAATCATACACCTTTCATAATACTGTCACCCACTTATTCAATTATACACTTATATATCACACACTCTTGGATATAAAAACTGGAATGTTAATGTAATGGATATATTAGTAATAAACTGACCTTATATAAGAATATGATAGTCCTATACTATTTCAAAAGTAAAGATATAACAACTTCCAAATGAGCTGAAGAAAATGGCTACCACTTCATATAAAGACTTTAGTCAACTGTTCAAAACAAAGAAAAGTTTAACAAACGATTCCCGCCTAAATCATACTGACCAATAGAAAAGAAATTAATCAATAGGTAATGTTCTACCTGAATAAACTAGCAGACTACAAATTATAATAAATGTAAATAGAATATATCAAGTACATATTCTAATAACATAAAACCTTAAT
>JAASAO010001313.1:0-27295 GCA_017311375.1 Mytilus coruscus | reverse complement strand
GCGTGTCTCAAATCTATGACTTGAACTTAAAAGTCGGTAAATTTAGGTATTGAAGCGCTAACTAGCGAGTTCTAAATGCAAACCCTGAGCAGAACGGCAGAGTGAGTCGTTAGAGAAAATTACAGATACTAAAACAATTTATTTCTTGGTCTAGGAAACTATTATAGAGACTGCAGAATTAGACCATTGACTCACCAAAACTGTAACAAATCAAATGTGCAGCTGATTCATATACGTGTTGTTTAATAAAAGTTGTACTTTACTGAATTATTTTATTTCAGAGAAACGCCTTGTCCCTTGCCTGAATTGGTCTTTTGATTAAAAATTAATCCCGGTTACTTCCCTTTGTATTGGTATCAACCTTAAGGTAGCGGTAAGCGGAAGAAGGTACCCGTAGACTGCCCTACGTCACGATTCATGAATTATGCATATTCTATTTATAGGCTATTTATAAACGATTCTGAAAATACTAATGCTAAAAATAGAATATTCTCAACATGTAAAACTATCTAAAAAACAATGCAAAATCATTAACTTTCATGTAACACTCAGGTGAATTTGCTTTATTTATTTTTTTATCACATGAAAAATAGGAAAATGTACCGCATTACAATAGCATATATCATTGTGCCTCTTTAAGCAAATACAGATTCCTTTTTAAAATACATGATATTTCATATATATGACAAACAGAAGTGGTGCCTTAATTATGTTGTAAAGACCTGCAAATGTCCCATGCAGGTGATCCCATGGCTTTGAATATACTATGGAGTTAATAATATTTTATTATCCGCTTAAAAGAGTACTTTGATGTAGGCAAATTGAAAAAAATGTAGCTTACACGTACTAAGGCACGAGAATTTTTCTTTGCGGGAGTGCGAGGGGTGGTTGGGGCTGGTCTGTGTTTAAAGAAACGAATTAATCTGGCCTTCATTTTGATAATTATAAAAATCGGGCCTAGTATACAGTTGCTCAAAGACAATTCTGAATTCATCTTCAATAAGCATGTATGATGTTGAATAATAAATTCTGGCTTTGGATTGATTGAAAAAAAAAATTGCTAGGTTTGCATTTGAATAAAAAATAAATCTGTCTCGATATAAAACGTCTACTAAAAGACGTTCAAAGGATCCCCTGGGCCGTCTACAGGACCCCCTGTTGTATGAACATTCTACTATAGGGCGTTCTATAGGAACCCTTGTTAATTGTTTATAATGAAGCTACTATTAGGGCGTTCTACAGGAACCCCTGGGCGGTCTACATGATCCCCTGCTGTCTGAACATTATATATCTACTATAGAACGTTCTATAGGATCCCTTGTTGTTTTTTTATCATGTATATACTATAGGACGTTATACAGGATCCCCTGGGCGGTCTACATGATCCCCTGTTGTCTGAACATTATATATCTACTATGGACGTTCTATAAGATCCCCTGTTGTTTGTTT
Source organism: Mytilus coruscus (assembly GCA_017311375.1). Classification (NCBI taxonomy): domain Eukaryota; kingdom Metazoa; phylum Mollusca; class Bivalvia; order Mytilida; family Mytilidae; genus Mytilus; species Mytilus coruscus. Next base: position 25,846 of record JAASAO010001313.1, on the reverse strand, counting down.
ATGATGTTACTACTATAGAAGGTTAAATAGGAACCCTTGTTGTTTGTTTATCATGTATATACTATAGGGCTTTCTACAGGATCCCTTGGGCAGTCTATAGGATCCCCTGTTGTCTGAACATTATATATCTACTATAAGACGTTTTATAGGATCGACTGTTGTTTGTTTTTCATGTATGTACTACAGGGTGTTCTACAGGATCCCCTGGACGGTCTACAGGATCCCCTGTTGTTTAAAAATTATGCATCTGAGAAAGGACCTTCTATAGGTTCCCCTGTTGTTTGTTCATCATGTATATACTATAGGGCTTTTAGGATCCCCTGTTTTCTCAACATTATATATTTACTATAAGACGTTCTATAGGATCCCTTGTTGTTTGTTTTTCATGTATATACTATAGGGCGTTCTACAGGATCCCCTGTTGTCTGAACATTATATATCTACTATAGGACGTTTTATAGGATCGACTGTTGTTTGTTTTTTATGTATATACTACGGGGCGTTCTACAGGATTCCCTGGACGGTCTACAGGATCCTCTGGGCGGTCTACAGGATCCCCTGTTGTCTGAACATTATATATCTACTATAGGACGTTTTATAGGATCGACTGTTGTTTGTTTTTCATGCATATACTATAGGGCTTCAAGGATCCCTTGGGCGGTCTGCAGGATCCCCTGTTTTCTCAACATTATATATCTACTATAGGACGTTGTATAGGATCCGCTGTTGTTTGGTTTTCATGTATATACTACAGGGTGTTCTACAGGATCCCCTGGGCGGTTTACAGGATCCCCTGTTGTTTAAAAATTATGCATCTGAGATATGACCTTCTATAGGTTCCCATGTTGTATGTTTATCATGTATATACTATAGGGCTTTCAGGATCCCTTGGGCGGTCGGCAGGATCCCCTGTTTTTTCAACATTATATATCTACTATAACACGTTCTATAGGATCCCCTGTTGTTTGTTTTTCATGTATATACTATAGGGCGTTCTACAGGATCCCCTGGGCGGTCTACAGGATCCCCTAATGTCTGAACATTATATATCTACTATAGGACGTTTTATAGGATCGACTGTTGTTTGTTTTTCATGTATATACCACAGGGCGTTCTACAGGATCTCCTGTTGTTTAAAAATTATGCATCTGAGATAGGACCTTCTACAGGTTCCCTGTTGTTTGTTTATCATGTATATACTATAGGGCTTTCAGGATCCATTGGGCGGTCGTCAGGATCCCCTGTTTTCTCAACATTATATATCTACTATAAGACGTTCTATAGGATCCCCTGTTGTTTGTTTTTCATGTATATACTATAGGGCGTTCTACAGGATCTCCTGGGCGGTCTACAGGATCCCCTGTTGTCTTAACATTATATATCTACTATAGGACGTTTTATAGGATCGACTGTTGTTTGTTTTTTATGTATATACTACAGGGTGTTCTACAGGATCCCTGGACGGTCTACAGGATCCCTTGTTGTTTAAAAATTATGCATCTGAGATAGGACCTTCTATAGGTTCCCTGTTGTTTGTTATCATGTATATACTATAGGGCTTTTATGATCCTTGGGCGATCTGCAGGATTCCTGTTTTCTCAACATTATATATTTACTATAAGACGTTCTTTAGGATCCCATGTTGTTAGTTTTTCATGTATATACTACAGGGTGTTCTACAGGATCCCTGGACGGTCTACAGGATCCACTGTTGTTTAAAAATAATGCATCTGAGATAGGACCTTCTATATGTTCCCCTGTTGTTTGTTTATCATGTATATACTATAGGGCTTTCAGGATCCCTTGGGCGGTCGTCAGGATCCCCTGTTTTCTCAACATTATATATCTACTATAAGACGTTCTATAAGATCCCCTGTTGTTTGTTTTTCATGTACAATGTATATACTATACGGCGTTCTACAAGATCCCCTGGGCAGTCTACAGGATCCCCTGTTGTCTGAACATTACATATCTACTATAGGACGTTTCATAGGATCGACTGTTGTTTGTTTTTCATTATATACTACAGGGCGTTCTACAGGATCCCCTGGACGGTCTACAGGATCCCCTTTTGTTTAAAAATTATGCATCTGAGATAGGACCTTCTATAGGTTCCCCTGTTGTTTGTTCATCATGTATATACTATAGGGCTTTTAGGATCCCTTGGGCGGTCTGCAGGATACCCTGTTTTCTCAACATTATATATTTACTATAAGACGTTCTATAGGATCCCCTGTTGTTTGACTTTAAAAATGTATAAAATGTATAAAAATATATGTTTTCGATGTTATAACAAACATCCGTGTAAAAAAGTCTGTTCGTTTTTTTACAATTATTGGCTAGATTGCCCAAGAAATCAATGTTGTCTATCAAATGCAAACCACAAATTGAACAGTATTGTTGTGGTATATATTCGAAAATTTATGAAAACATATGAATAAATAATGGTATATAAATTTTAAATGTTTTTGGGAAAGACGGCTTCAAGCCGTCAATCCCTATGTGGTTGACCAGACTGACATCCCTCACGTCATTCATTTTGTTTTTATAGTGTGGAAAACACCCCAAAAATCTTACTGAGATTGATGAGAAGGAGACACACAAATGAATAGATTGACTTTAAACACTTTTTGACACATTTCCCTTCTGTTTCTCGCGAAATTATCGTATCTTCAGCTCTCCCTTACACTATTTACGTTTCTTTTACAATCCGGAAAAATCAAAATGACGAGATATTCTAAATATATCCAACCTACATTATAGTGACGTCATTGTTGGAATGCCACACTACGTAGAAGCAGGGATATCCTTTACTGATAATTTAAATCATTCTCAGAGTTCGTGTACTAATTTGTTCAATTTGAACATAATTATGTTTGCTATAGATGATTCAAACATCAACATGCAATGCTTTAATTTGTAGGTCAACTTGTAACTTTCACAGTAAACAATGGCCGTGAGGATACATGAGATTGGGGAGAGAAACGACAGTTTTCATTTTTTCTGTAAAATTCTGTTTTGAGAATCTTCCTCCAATATAGGAGCACCTCAATTGATGAGTAATAATCCACTGAAATAAAATAAAAGTTAATGTATCAGAACACTTAAATGTGACATTTAGTATATGATTAATAGTTTTCCATTAAAACTAAATTTTGTGTACCAACATAATCATTGTAAAGGTAAAAAAAATAATTAAAATGTTGCATTTTGTAGTTTAAACCTATTTATTCATGAAATTTACAAATATATCAAAATGTAGGATTTGGAAACAAGCTTCACACAGTTTACATCAATCATATTGGTTTTATTAGTACCTGTATCCCTGTGATGAGAGTTGTAACTGGTAACTTTATCAATGGAAATTTCAAACTGAATAGATTTTTCAGTCCTCACTTTCTTGAGAAAAATAAAATCTTAGAGTACTGTCACAAAAAGAAAAATGGCCTAGCCTGCAGTTCAGTGGTACACAATTAAAATTTCAAAAATATTGTAGTAGTTATTAAATGATAGAATTCAGTTGAATTTTAGATAATTAACTTTCAACTTTAATCGAATGTTTTGATTTAGAAGATGCAGATCTCTTCCATTGGTCCAAATTGAATCCTTAACAAAGGAAACGAAATTACATTACACAACAATTGATTTCAATATTGTCAACCTTTCTACATATTCTAGGTGTTCTTTTTCATTCTTTCTATGAAGACTATCAAAGATAAACACCCAACACCCCAAAAAAAAAAAAAGAAACAATGGCCGTCTTTCCTCAGAGCTCTTCAGCTCTTTGATTTTTCAGATGCTAGTCATCCACCAGAGCATGTTGAATTCAGAAATCCAATTTGCGCTGTGGTGGGAGAAGGAGAAACTGTTATTAGTAAGATATAAGCGATAGTTAATTATGATCAAATGCAGAACATTATGCTTCTTATAAAGGGCATATCCAACAGTTTCAGGGAGGTAATAACAAACGTAAACGTCGTCTATTGTTTCCCGTAATTTAACGTGGTTTCAACGACGTCATAACGGAATCACCATTGGAATTGCTATGGCCGTCTGGAAAGGGCGGTTTCTTGCGTAATGATTTATTATTGCATTAGAATGCAACACAAATTGTGATTAATTCTGTACCAAACTTTTCCGAAATTTTTGTCATTCAGGATAGAAAACTCAAAGTTTGGTTTTACTTGAGAAAGATAAAAAGTTGGTTTCTTGAGAAAATAAAATACGGTGTAAACTAACATTTATCATGCATCTAGCATCTAGCTTTGCGTTGAAGTGCTAATATACAGTAACTCTTTAAATGAATACGACCTTTAACTGATATACAATGTAAAACAAAAGATGACACCGTAAAAAAAAAGGTCGATCCACTTTCGCCTCGTCGTGAATATGCGTGATATATTTGCCACTGGAGCACGGGAGTAATCAATTTATCAGTTTCATTTAGTGATGCATAATCATTAGTTCTCAACTGATAATTGTCTAAAACAGTTTTCCAGTTTCGGGGTATTTTATTTTTATTTATATTTAATTTTTAAACGAAAATTTTAGAATTTCTTTCCACATCTTTCTCTTTGAATTTATTTGTTTAAATAATAAATAATAAAGTGAGTGAGTCTACATCAGTGGTTTCATTGTATGCAGCCAAACTAGGAGGAGGGCAGTAGAACAGAAAACAATCTCCATTTTGTACATGCAATAACTCATATATTGAAGCGTAAAACAACGGCAGTCAGGCTCGTTTAGGTGGAAAAATTACTGTGTCAATTTTATATACTTATATGGTAAATATGTCATAAAAGCAAAAACACACGAAAAAAATTAGCCACAATTTATAATAACATTGAACTTATTTTGACCGTTTCGTTTATTCTAAAATTATTGTCTTACTGATCTGTTTTGTTAATTAATGTTTTTTCATCTACAATTGTCCTTGCAAAAGGCGCAAAAGATGTGTTAAAATCAGCCATGTGACTTATTTGAAGATTCAGGTGACCTTTGTTGTTGTTAGAGATTTTATTCAAGTTCGTATATCCTTCGACCATTTATTTAGATGGTTCTTTAACGTATAGATAGCGCAAAACTCTCACTACACTATGCATAGGATATACGACTTTTATTTCGACTAAATGAGGCTGCATATTTATACATCCGCACCCAATTTTAGCAAAGATATACTGTCGGACGGGAGAAGTCCAGAGATGTGAATTTTTATACTCAATCAATCCTTTTGTTTTGAAAAAGATTTCAAAGGTATACATTAATATGACAGCAACCAAACGACACATATAAATCAAAACATTAAGAGTCAACATACAGCTTTTTGTTATAGCTAGAAGCCTATGAAGAATAAAAGCCCAAAACCGCAACATGAATAGATAATACGGAGTCAGTGAGTTTTCTGAAAAGTGTTTGGTTGCAAAATTTCACGTGCTCTTTATTAATTTCGATAGATGAAAATTATAGAAGGTGTGATATAAATCAGTATAAGAAAACACTTCATTGTAAAGTAACGGAAAAATACATAATGATTATGGATGACGGACGTCAAGTGGCATATTCAATGAATATTCAGGACAAAACATCAAATGGAAATATAATATAAAATTTAACCCTGCTTTGTACTATAGACCGACACACAGAAACGGATTTTTAACGTGTAATACTTTTGTTTTAAAGAAGGACGAAATATACCAGAGGGACTATTTTGAAAGTTTGTAGTTCCACGGTTTGCATGTTTCACACCGGATTCACAATTTTGACGAACACAATAGTAAAACTAACTGAATCGTTATCTCTTCCTGATACTGGTTCATTTTAAATAAGAAGATGTGATATGAGTGCTATCGAGACAACTATCCAACCAAGTCACAGAGTGTATATATACATTTGTCTGCCACGCCGTCGCACTGCCTTTGAAAAATTAGCGCGGAAATATAACGTTATTTCCGAAACGTCTTAATTTTGGCGCAATTTGTGAGGCTTACGGAAGGGATTGAGTAAACAATATTATATTACTCGATTTTCTCAAAAACGAGTATACTGACAAATATTTTCAAAACGTCATGACGTTCCATTTTTTTAAAAGAATAACATATATTACTTTGGCCAAATCGACACCGTTGAAAATATATAAAAAATCAAAATGTGCATTTCAAATGTTCATTTCTTGCCGTTTTTGGGAAACCATAACGTTTTGGCTTTATTTGAGTAAGAATTAATGCTTTAAATGGTAAAGTTAGATTTTTCTAACCATCTTGAATTGTTTTGCTTCAATTTGAGCCCCATTATATAAGTATATGTTGATTAAAAATCATATTTAAATTTTTAAATAAAAACATTTTTACTCCAAAATTGCAGAAATGTTCAATTTTCAGCAGTATTTTTTGCAAAACGAAATCGACGACAACTATTTATTTTGGCAAAATTTGATTGTCTGTCAATTGAAGAATGAAATATCTTAAAAGGAAAATATTCTCACCGTCAGAAATAAACTGTTGGATATGCCCTTAAACAGAGCATTTATTAATGTTCAGCAAAATTAAGAACGGTTAAAGAGAAACCTCGTAAAGTAATTTATTTGGAAAATACTAAATCTTGCATTACTTATAAATTGTTAATGCCGCATATACATTAAGGGTAAATTTTGAATGATAAAACATATGTATTAACTACATAAAACATATGTAGGGTTCAACGGCAAAATCAGAATAAGTATAATCAGACCATAGTAATTGATGGACAAACCTACCTTCATTCTGAAGATAGCACATCAATCCAGCCTCCTACTGCAGAAACTACATCAGTTATTTTTCCTCGAAACTAATATATATCTCAAAACATTTTCAAAAGAAATCTCCAGCTTATAAACGGCAGTAATAAAAAATCTACATTATTACATTATATGAAATTTATACAAAGTAACACTATTTCCATTGACAACAAAAGTGACATTATCTTTAGACACTAAAAGTGTATAAAATGTATAGAGTTCTATGTACATTTTATACGCTTTTAAACAAAAATCCATGTAATAAAGTCTGTGCGTTGTTTTATACATTTATTAGTTAGATTGGCCACAAATTCGAAATTGACTGTCAAATGTAACAAAACAACTTGAACAGTATTGATGTGTTATGTGTACAATGTAGCATTCTCTTTTATCCGGTTTGATATTGTTTGATTTTGATATAGTTTCTTTTTGAAATAAATGAAAATACAGGCATAAATAAGAGTTTATAAATTGTAAATGTAATTTAATTCAGATGCTAGTCATCCACCCAAACATGTTGAATTCAGAGATCCAATTTGCACTGTGATGGGAGAGGAGAACATTGTAATTAGTAAGATATAAGTGGTAGTAATTCTTGAATGACAAAACATATGTAGTAACTAAAAATAGTTTGCCTTATTCTAGTAGACATACGTCAAAAAAATGCAATTAGTCAATTTTATGACTTTTATATGATAAATAGAAGTGTAAATAAGATGATGTGGTATGAGTGCCATTGGCCATAATTAATGCAATAATATTATACCTATAAAAACTGAGTTTTTTTATCCAACGCCCTCGTAGGTTTGAACGTTGTCTTCAATTTAGACTTGTATATATATAAATATATGCACCGAATTATATATTAAAAATTGAATACACAAAAAAGAGTTTTAAAAGCAGCATTATCTAGCGCTTTCATCCATCTTGTGATTTTGAACATTAATATAATGATGCAACGTCATTGTACATGTAACTGTTATGCATTTAGCTTGGCTTCAAACACTGTAATAAACTTTCTATTTAGTTCTTTACGGTATACCTTTGCTGGTACCGTACATTTGAAGAACGGGTAAATTTTGAACTTCACTCACCCACATATTTCTAAATGTTCACTCAACGTGTTTGAACTCGGGTTGCCGTATAAATATATGTTGCACAATTTTCTTCTTGGATTAATAAATTAGTGTATCATTATCTAGAAATCATTTTGAAAATAACTATTTGATAACCAGAGGCTGTGGGTTTAGAAACTGCTTTTTATTTCATAAACATATGGATAAACCTGATCTGCAGTAATTATAGTAATATTCAAGTACATCCATCTGCCATTTCAATAGCCTTGGTATACAAAATGTAGATAGATAGTTTATACCCGCAGGACATTATTAGTATGTTTAACAAATAAATGAAGGATAGCATTGAATAAAAGAAATATTTCATACACTATTATAGAGTAATTCTAATCGGCAACATACTTCTGCTTGTGTTACCTATGCTCACAATTTTCGAATTTCTGATTGTAGGACAGGAACGTTGGTTTTTAACAACGGCTAACATCACATCTATCTTCTGTGATCTGATTGATCCTTTAGACCCCTTTCCAACTCATAACTATTTGGATAAGGTAAATATTTTTTAATGTTTATTTTTATTTGGTAAATATCTTTTTTTAAGCTATCAAATTATGTTGATAGCACAGGCCCTGTGAATTCTCTTGTTTAAATGAACCAACATAATTGTGTGACCAGATATTTCTACAAATCTACTGACCACCGTTAACTGATTTAGGAAGTAAGTGTTATCAACCATATTCATAATATGATCTCATTAAATACCCAGATAATTAAGATCAACGGAATATGTACAACAAAACATATGTATATGTTTCAATTCAGCAGCTTTAGATATGTTAAATACTTATACTACTATTTGTGAAATGTAAATACATTATGATTGTTGCAAATCTCCGTCAAACAAGTAAACATCACTATAAGAAAATTGAAGTAATTCATTTTATCATATATTTTAGTAACCAATTTGTTCTTACAAAATTCGTTTATCTGGAATCCAAAAGAATGAAATTTGAAGTGTTAATTTCCTCGTTTTAAACTGCAAAAGTATCTTCTACATATCTGAAGATTATATGAAAGTTCACGAATTAAGACATTTTACAATTTAACATTTACGTCACATCATAAAACATCTTAATAATCAAAATTTTGTCAATGATGTGTTTTTTACAATATTGAAAGTTTATTCGTGATTTAACTAATTACGCTACCCTTTTTAGATGAATATAGAAGATTATGACATTTTGTTAGGAGCTTTATGTGAGAACAACAATCATTGGTATTTAATGGAAAGAAATCTAGCTTTTTATGTTATTGCATCAGAAGCATTGTGACATGAAGATGTTTGTTATTATTAAATCATTGTTCAGCAAATATTGAAGTAGGCCCCCTACATAAGTAAAACATTTTTGAAAACGTTATTGCGAAAAAGTGACAGCATCTGTGTGATTGAACTTGTTTTCCAAATAGAACGCTACCTTCTTGGAAAGATGTTTTCTTATTCTTGATTAAACGTAAAATTTTGAGTGAAGCAAAGTAAAGTGCATATAGCTCTGGTTTTATATTGAACTTACGTTGATGTTTACATTGTAGGTCATTTATCCACAATCTAGAGAGCTTCTGTATTTGAATCCTTTAGGTGAGCAAAAGACACACCAGGACCAATATTTACAGAACTGGTTGTATGTAGTGTATATCATTTGTGCATTTCGACGAAAAAAGAGGTTTTACAACCAGATATTTACTTTAAAGCAACGGATACAATTTATACAAAAACGTCTGACAGTGGCAATGTTGTTTTAAACCAAAACAATTAATTCTCCAAAATTGTAATTTTCATGTTAAGTTTAGGGTATTTATCAATTTTAAAACAATTTACAGTGAAATTTGAGCGATGATAACATTTTCATTTTTCAAAATCTTAGGTTATTCATATCTGAAAGACACAATAGGGGAATCAGACGCAATCCATCTTTCGGTTTGGAATGGAGTATTGTTACCAGGAAACACAGAAAACGATTAGATTTCTCATCATGCGGAGTTTTACGTTGAAGGTAATATACTACATCTATTTCAGTTTTAAAGTCAGGAATCAGACGTATGTTGGTTGGCGTCTGCTTGACTTGTAGTTCTGTGTTTCTGTTGCCCCGTTGTTTTCCTCTTGTAGTTTTGTGTTTATATAACCGGAAGAAAAGTGACATTGGGGACTTTTACCATAATTCGAAAAGTGTTTTATATGAACTCTCGTTTTAGATTGAATATTTAAATGAACTCTCGTTTTAGATTGGATATTTCTATGAACTCTCGTTTTATTTTAAATTGAACATTTCTTGTTTTAAAATGTTTCTTTATTCTTAAATATAATGTTCTTTATTTCAAATACCCAAAGAGATTATAGATTTACTATTTTACAACTTAATCCGATGGCTGTCAAAAGTGCGAAAGATAATACATGTATCTGACTAACATAAATATACTGAAATATTCTGAGGAGGGGGACTAACATAAATATACTAAAACATTCTGAGGAGAGGGACTCCTGACATAAATATACTAAAATATCTATTTCACCTTCACAATTCAAAAGGTACATGACTCTATTATATGTATAGATATATAAACAACAAATGGGGTGCTTTTATCATAATCATAAAAGTAGGACTAAGTATTCAAGATTTGAGGGAATAGGGGGGCAATAATGATCATTGGCCCGTTTATGATTCTAACAAAAACTACACTATACTTGAAGGTTTTCGAAAACACTATCCAGAATTTTAACCAATTATCAGATTATCAGTGGCTATATTTGTACCTTGTAAACAGGTTTTGATCAAACATCATAATGTAATTTTCTGACATGTAGTATACAGGTCGTCACTCCTGTACACCCATTGGAAACAAGACCACAAGACAGGTGACGAGTCCATCCTGCACTCCTGTTTCGGACCAAAATTGGTATTTTAAAATGATTTGATAGACCACTGATAATCTATGTATGTAAATGGCAGCTCACACGTGTAAATTCAACTACTTATAGCATGTTGCGTGAAATGATACAAAATAATAACGACAACTAAACAATAATTGTGGTTATTTGGTATACTATAGTCAGTGATCTTTGTTCAAAGTTACAACCTTCACTTGTGTAAAACACTAGGTTCTATGATACAACAAGGATACTCAGACTTTAGCTCGATTTATTGGTGGTTTTCTTACTGCCAGTGACAAATATCTCAGAAAAAAGTGAATATTCATCTTAGAATAATGAAGTGTTCTTGATAGAATAGATTCTTAATGTGAAAATGAAAACAAAAATAGACTTTTCTCATTCAGTTGATTAACTAGACTCGAAAAAAAACATGTACTGAAAAATAATTTTGGCCTTGTTTATTTTAAATTTATCCATGTCGTTTTCGCTTATTTTACTTTGACTCTGAGCATGAAAGTGTTGGATTAAATGATTGGGTATGTGGTGGGATGGTTCCCATGTATTTTGTGAACTACTGTAACCTCTCCATTTTATAAGATATTGTTTAATGTTGCCTCGTTTTCTACACTTAAGTATTCTTTCGACATCATACATGTCCTGTTGAGGGTTTGGATTTTGTGACGGTTGCTTATCTTTTGTGATTGTGCTTGATCATTTTGATAATTTTTCCTACTTGATTTTGTGTATGTTTAATGATTGTGTCATTGACTCTGTCAAGGATTTCAGGCATGTCCATGAGTTCCTCTGGGTTAAGGTCATGATCCTCATCTACTTCATCGGTGGGTTCGTGGGTCGATTCTTGGGGTCGAGAAACTTCTTAATCGATTAGCGTGCACTGGAGCCTTCAATATTTTATCGTCAGAAGATTTGCGCAAACGGTATGTATATTCGCCTATGTGTTCCGCAATATAATATGGTCCAGTCCATTTTCGTTGGAGTTTTGGCGACAAGCCAACTGGAGTCCGTGTACAGTAAAGCCATACTTTGTCTAATATGAAAACGTTGGTTCCTCTACGTTTTTGTCGTGTTGCGTTTTGTACTTCTGTTGTGCAGCTTCAATATTCGTCTTAGCTATTTTTCTGGCGACAGCGAGATTATCAACAATCAGTTTTAGGGCTGATTCTGCATCTTTGCTCAATCCTTTTGTAGATTCCGGAATTAGTGCAATGTCTATGGGATTCGAGGCTCTCTTCAAAGACCAAATAATAAGGACTATATTGTGTTGACTCGGTTTGTATCGTGTTTCTGAAAGCCATCATAACGCCTTGTAAATAGTCGGGCCATGTTGACTGGTTGTCATGGCAATACATTCGCAGAGATGTTGCTAATGTACGATTCTGTCGTTCGGTTGCTGCGTTACATTCAGGGTGATAGGATGACGTATTGAGCTTAGTGATCTGGAAAATTTTGCAGATTTCTTTTACGAGGTTTGAAGTGAAGTTTTCCCTAAATCAGTAAGAATTTCTACAAGGTCCGTATCGACATATAATTTCGTTGAAAAGAACTCTAGCAGTTTCTACGGCTCCTCCAGTTTTCAATGGAAAAGCTTCACACCATTTGGAGAACGGACATACTACTAGCAAAATCTGATTGAAACCTCCTGATGACTGTGGCAAATTGCAAAGAATGTCCATGTGTATTCTGTCAAATACTCCAGTTGCCGGAAGAGGATGTAAGGGTGCTCTCTTAGAGTGTGGATTAGTCTTGCCTTGTTGACATTCAATACAGGTTTTCACATAATCTTCAATGTCTGAGTACATTCTCTTCCAGTAATACTTCATTCGGATGTTGTTGTAAGTTCTGTCAATACCGGTGCGCTGCAATAATTGCATCATGGTACGATAAAAGTACGTCGTTACGCAATGACTTCGGTACAACTAGTTGTTTAATGACCCTATCTGATAAGTGTCCTTTCCTCTAGGATAATAGTGGTGAAACAGTATACCATTAGAAACAACATAGTGGTTTGACTCTCGGACTATAACGTCAGCTTTCTTTTGTCTTGCGGTAGCGTATTCTGTTCAATATACTCTAGCATTTGTCCTGCTTCTTCATCTTCATTTTGAGCTGCCTGGATTCTATCCTGTGTTAGCTTTGTGGTTTCGATCATCATGAGTAATGGATCAACATCACGATAACGATTATCTGCTTCAGTGACTGCCTTAATTGCTGATACTGAATCGCTTTCTAATTCGTCTGAGTCTTTTAACTGGACTGGCTGAACGACTGAACTTTGTTGATTGGTTTCTTTTCTGTATTGATCGGTTGCTGTATATGTAGCCTCGATTTCGTCTATACTGAGTCGACGCTGATGCTGGTTTTCAGGGTGCTGAATTCTGGATAGGAAATCTGCGCATACGTTGTCCTTTCCGGGTTGGTAGTGAACCTCAAAATTGTATGTCTGAAGATACATGGACCATCTAGCTAAACGTCCGGTACTCTCTTTAATACGATGAAGGTATTGTAACGCTATATGATCTGTATATACGTGGAATTTGTTATTGGCCAAATAAACATGGAACTGTTTTATAGCTACTACTAGTGCGAGGCATTCTCTGTCTTTAACGTCCCATCTTTGTTCTGGTTTTCGTAGCATACGTCCGCCATACGCAATAACTCGGAGTTTCTTGTCTTTGTCGTGTTGACCTAGAACATATCCTATTGCAGTACCACTTGCGTCGGTATGTAGAATAAACTCTTTATTGAAGTCCGGAAATACGAGGATAGGAGCTGATGTGAGTTTTGTCTTGAGGATTTCGAGCGAGCGCTGACATTCGTCTGTCCATTTAAATTGCTGATCTTTATGTAGAAGCTGATTCAGGGGAGACGTTATTTTGGAATAGTTGTGTATGAACTTCCGGTAATAATTGCATAGTCCAAGGAACATACGTACTTCTTTAACATTTTTCGGTGCTGCAAAGGAATGGACAGATGCCGTTTTCTCTGGATCTACTGCTATGCCTTCTTTGGTGATAATATGGCCTAAATATTGGACTTCTTTACATGCGAACTGACACTTCGACGGCTTCAATTTCAGGTTGGCTTCGATTAATTTATCAAATAGAGCTGCTAAGTGACAAAGGTGTTCTTCAAAGTTCTTACTGTATATCAGAATGTCGTCTACATAAACTAATGCGCTTTTCCAGTTAAGATCCCGGATTACTTCATTCATGATCATGTTGAAGGTTGCAGGCGAATTTGCTAAGCCATATGGAAGTCGGTTGAACTCGTACTGACCTCGATGCGTCATAAAAGCAGTCTTTTCTTTGGATTGTTCATCAAGTTCCAGCTGCCAGAAGCCCTGTCTCATATCACAGACGCTATATGTCTGAGCCTGCTTTTCCTCAAGGGTATCTAGGACATCTGAAAGATTCGGGAGCGATTGCGTATAGATTTTTGTCAGACGGTTAAGTTTTCTATAGTCCACACATACTCTCTTCTCGCCGTTGGGCTCTGCTTCTAACAAGATGGGGCTGCTCCATGGTGACATGCTCTTCCGAATAATGCCTTGTTCCTCCATTTCATCCAAATGTGTGTTTATTTCTTCCTTTGTCTTTGGGGTAGTCCGGTACGGAAATTGTCTGACTAGATTTGCATCGCCTGTATCAATGATGTGTTTGCCTATTTTGGTACAGCCCAATTCGGTTATGTCTTTAGCAAAAGCTTGCCTATATTGCCCTAACAGAGTCAATAAATGATATTTTGTGTTTCGCTTAAATTAACCCGAATAATTCAGTCGTTATATTCCACTACTCTACGATGGCCACATTAACGCCTGAAGGCCTAGTCAATGAAAAATCGTCAAAAATCATTCGGAATTAGCTCGGATTTACCTATCTCGATAACATTTAGCTATTAGCTGATTGGCTCTCTCACAGAGACACCAATCAAAATCCTGGATTCGTGACGCGTTTTATCGTATAAAGAGTTCAGGCCCTCGCGAGTGGGAGAGTCGATCACGGGGAGGGACTGAATTACTCGGGTTACGCTTAAATCGGACTTTGTAAGATCAATACTCATCTCGGTAGCAATTTTGATATAATTATTATTTAAATTTAAAGCTTCGCCAGTTCTGATACTATTTATAAACTCAAAATCTTCTTTTAATTCTCCAAAAATTTTATCATCTTGAATCTTAACAAAATTTCCAACTATAGTATTTTGTTTCAATGTTATTACAGCATTGGTAGGATTTAAAATTTCAAAAACAGAATTGTTATTATGTGTTTGTATTAAGCACCGTGCTCCCATAATATTGTGTTTGCCAGCAAGTGAAAAATTTGGTTCAATTATTCCGGATGTGTTTTCGCTAAAATTATCTATTTTCACAGGAAAAATAACTCTTTCTCTAGGTTGAAATGTAACATCGGATAGCGCACGAACAAAATTGTGGGTGCGATCCCGATCTTGACCCTGACTTAAAGAAACTTCTGTCATTCCGTTTTGTAATGATAATACTTGTTTGGGAAACTTATCTCAGCTTTTTGATCATGCATGAAGTCTCGGCCTAAAATAAGTGGCATATTGACATCATCAAAATATAAAAATCGTGAAATAAAGTTAGCTTTCCTATTTCAACGGGCAGTGTAACTTTGCCTAGCACTCTGATAAAATTGTCATTTACACCACGTACACCTAATAAATCTGATTTATCTATAGGGTAAGGTTTATCTACTTGTAATGCCTTATATGTATTTGTATTTATGACTGATACAGCTGCACCGGTATCGACAAGAGTATGTATAACCGAGGAACTTATTCTAACATTTATTTTACAATCGGCTCTTGAACAGCCTGTATTTGCAAACAGATTAACAATATTTTGCTTTGATTGTCTATTTCTAGACTGCCTGACTTTGTTTGAATTATGGGATGGGTTGGACTTAGCACTACTTGGATAAAATTGAATTTGTTTTCTGAAGCCTTTTATTTTGAGGGCGTTTCTGTTGCCTATTAATATGATTAAGTACATTAACAGGGGAACGTAAAAATGTGCATTCTCAAAATGTTCGTAATTATGACAGTATGTATCACACTTACCATCACTTCTGGGTTGGTTCTGTGGTGTAGGATTGTCCTTTATAGCACTGGTAATTTCGACTGGTTCTGGTTTCGATACTATCTGCATGGTTATGTCTGCTAGCAAAGCAGCATCTATGCCTCACTAACGGAAAAGTTTTGTTTAAGACCGGTTGCGGTGACAAATGGAACAACAAACTCTGGTCTAAGTCCACGAAGAATAAATTGTTCCATCATTACTGTTTGACCAGCTAGAAAACACAGTTCTCGATTCTGGATATAAACTGCGAAACAGTTTCGTTTTGTTTTGTTTTAAATCGGCTGCATCTTTCCACAATCCCACTTTTTCTATACTTTTCTTCCAAAACGCTCCTTGAATTTACGGAATAGTTTATCTTTGCTGTTTCGGTCTTCGGCGTCGAGAAGCATATACCATGCTAAAGCGTA
The DNA here is from genome assembly GCA_017311375.1 of Mytilus coruscus. NCBI lineage: Eukaryota > Metazoa > Mollusca > Bivalvia > Mytilida > Mytilidae > Mytilus > Mytilus coruscus. The sequence goes on along the minus strand of JAASAO010001313.1, from coordinate 9,546 downwards.
GTTGTCTATAAAACATGTAAATGCTCTTGTGGCTTGCACCTCATCCCACTTTGAAAATTCACATTAGTTCGTAACGTTGTATCCAAGTGTCTGCATTTTCGGTTTCGAACGCGTTAAACTTTTCCAACTTCGGTAACTCCATTTTAAATTTTCGTATACTGGGACTAGTTCATAAGTAAAACTCGCTTGGCTGCAAAGGTAACGGTTATCGAGGATCCTCCCAATTATAACCCGTAAATTTCGGTATAGCTCCGTGAATTTCGGCACGGGCTACATTTAAGTCTGTAGGTCTATAATCGACTCTGTGGCTGCTTTAAACGCAAGACCGTATACAATATATACAAATTTATTCACAAGTGTACAGCTTGAGAGCTAGGGAAGCCTGCCCAAGCAACAGTTTATATAACAAATCAACAATTACTAGAATAGACTTGACAAATATTTCTCTAAATGAGTGAGAAAATTCAATTAAGGGATTACAGAAAAATTAGCACATAGATAATAATTAACAATAGAACATACAGACTTATTTATGGAATTAAATACATTAAACATTTACGAATAATAGATCAATTGAAGTAAAATGTCGCTAATTGAAAATCAAATTAAAACATGAAATTAGAATATCTTAATCTTCTCAACTTGACTTAAACCTTTCACAATAAAATTAACAAAATCCCTTAGTGAAATATTGCAAATATAAAAAAAAAACAGTGATTTTACAAAATCTTTTACAAAATGTCCGAAAAGTCTCATAATCAATTTTTGTCAATTTTTTTCACTGCGACAACATGTCTCTTCTCCCTCTGAAGCACGACCTCGTGCTTCGAATAGATTCAACGAAAATATCCAAATTGTGGTAGAAAAGTTCTGGATTGGTTCTGGTATACGGTCCATTGATTTAGTGTGGATCGCAATTGTTCTTTTTCACTCTCGGATTTTTTAAATTTAATATTCAATTCTCCAATTTGCTTGTAATACTCGTCCACTTTGAAATGTAAAATGGAGTTTTCATTAAAGAAAAACTGTCTCTTTTCTGTAGCTATTTCTTCGTATTTTTGTTGGATGTCGAAAATAAAATCAATTTTTCTTTGTAGGTATAATTCCAAATCATTTATGCGTTTTACGTGATTCTGACAGTTGTCTACATTAACGGATTGTCTTTTATGGTTGTCTTGTAAGCTTAGAACATCTGCACGTAACTTTTCATTTTCAACTGAAACACTTTGTAAATGACGTAACTGTTCTCGTAAATTAAAACTTTCGGCTGCCTGACTTGCACCTTTTTTCTGCTCTGTTGAAAGTTTCTTTTTAACACACGTTAATTCACATTTCAGTATACTTGTAGAGTCCAAACAACTTTTGAATGCTGAATCACGGAGATTAGCAAATGGCAAACTACGGGTAAATGATTTTGAATCGAAATATTCCTTTATCCGTCTGGAATCTCTATCCTTTTGCGATTTTGATTTTGTTTTTATCTGCGGCACATCTTTGCACTTTTGAATTTCCTGATGAGGACGAAAGACACACTTTCGGGCGTAATGTCCTACGTGATGACATTTAAAACATTTCTTACTTTCTGCAAAACAAAATGTGTGTCTATGCTGATTTCCACATCTGGCGCACGCTGGAATCTGACGCATCTGGAAAACCATGGTCTCCACTGTGGCCTGAAGTTGTATTCCATCACTGCAACTCTGCTACAGGTATATTTACGTCTCTAGGGGAACTGGTAACTCGCTTGCTGCTCCGAGGTATCAGGAAAGCGTGTTGAGCTAATGAGTCAACACGACCCGGACCTGGCACCAAATGTCACAAACAGAAACTGGGTGTATCTTGTGACTGGGAGATGTGTTGGCCTGGAACCACACACACACAATAAACAGTACGACGAGTCTGCACGGACTCTGACTCTGGGACTAGCTCTTGCAACAAAAGACGACTCTGGTTAGCGCGATGTATAATTTAATAAGTTCAGCATGGAATACAATTGTACAGAGTTGGAACTGCTCAGTGTAATACTAAATCCAATCTGCCACATCGATATAATTAAACAGTTTATATACATGTATTATCTTTCGCACTTTTGACAGCCATCGGATTAAGTTGTAAAATAGTAAATCTATAATCCCTTTGGGTATTTGAAATAAAGAACATTATATTTAAGAATAAAGAAACATTTTAAAACAAGAAATGTTCAATTTAAAATAAAACGAGAGTTCATAGAAATATCCAATCTAAAACGAGAGTTCATTTAAATATTCAATCTAAAACGAGAGTTCATATAAAGCACTTTTCGAGTTATGGTAAAGTCCCCAATGTCACTTTTCTTCCGGTTATATTTACTTTGGTTTAAGTTTATCGCCTGGACTAGCTTTTCTCTTAATCGAATTATGGATATAGAACAGTGGTATTCACTACTGTTGTCTACATTAAAGGGATATAGAAATATAGATGATTCCAACACTGCATCAAGTGTATTACGATATTTCTCTACTCGAAACAGTTAAATTTTCATATACGATATACAGTAGCAGAATCTGTTTCTCGAATGATTTTTAAAAGAAATTTAAACAAAGTTTGACCTTTCTTTCCAAAGATCAGCAAAAAGGAAATGTTCTTTATATGTGCCTGTTTTCATTACGTCATTCTGTGGATTCATTATTATTCGTTGGATACCAATTTTCGTGTATTTCGTGTGTACAGATGAACCACGAAATTAATTATTCAACGAATTACAAATTTCCTATAGACTTGTATACACATTATGGCTAAACCACGAAATTAAATATCCACGAACATGCAAGTTTTCTTAATCCACGAAAATTGGTACCCACGAAAATAAATGAATCCACAGTAATAGAAAATTTGGAAGAAAGCAAGATTTTGATGCCATAGAAATTCGACCAATCATTTGCCGAGAACAAATTTCTCTCTGTAGAGACTAGAAATATTTTTCTCACACCGGTCGGAAAATGTAAAAATACAAAAATATCACGAATATTAGAAGAAAAAAAACAATCCTTACATTCGTTTGAAAGTCAGACTCTGTTACTTTTATTCACGGTGTACTAAGACCATTTATTCCTATTTTGGTATCGGCCAAATATTTAAACATTAATCCATGTATTGCAATTTCTTCAGAAATTTATTTCAAAAAAATGTTTGGTTGATTTGACTCGTAAAATATGTACACCTTTATAAATCTCGTCTGAGGAACATGGTTTATCATCATCCTCTTTGAATTGAATATTCTCGATTTATATATTTTCCAGTTTTCAGAACATGTTCTTACAGATAATGACTTTATGTTTGACTCATCAAAAAGGGCTATAAGAGCATCAAGACACATCATTGGACAAGTTCTTGTTGATAACAGTGGTAAGTGTTGTATTTTCTCGGCATAATTATATTAAAATGCATTATAAAGTCAGGAATGTGACAATTGCTTTCCATTCGTTTGATATGTTTCAACTTTTTGTTTTGCCATTTGATTACATTTTCATTTAGATTTTTTCCTTTAAGTTCAGTATGGTTATTTTACTTTATACCATTGAGAAAAGAGTTTCATTTTTAATTCATGATAAGAAAAAGACTTCCGTCCATATGAAATAATTCATTTATATGTCATAAATTTCAAATGTTCGTCTACGGTCATGAATTATTGTATTCATATGTCCACAACTAATGTAAAAATATTAAAGTTGAACATCTAAGAGGTTCCTTTACTTAATGTTAATCACTGATTTGCAGGCAATTATCATGAGATTTATTAAATTGTCGTAATAAATGAAACGTTCTTAGTATGTAAGAGAATGATAAGCCCTTTCTTCATGATTAAGTACGAGCGTTAGCGAGTACTTATCATGAAGTAACGGATTATCATTCTCTTACAAACTTAGAATATTGTAAAGTGCTCAAGGCTCAAATGATCTCTTAATTGGTTGTATTTAAGAATTAGTTTCATTGTCAGTGTAATGTTTATAATTAATGCAGGACGTCCTTTGTAGGCATTTCATTTAGGGATTAGTTTTAGTGATGTAAGGACTTTATTATCATTTGGGAAATATTTTTAAAAAATGCGTTATAGATATTAAGTGACACAACAGAACAAAGAAAATGTAGGAATTGTATATATTTCCTGATTGTGAGTATGAATGTAAATCATGTAATATCTTAGGAAGGAATTATCCTTTTTTTTAATTTACAGTTTAAATCAATTGATAATTTTGAGATACAACTAAATTTTATTTAACAGCTTTTACATCAAATACTATTTCATTATGTCGGGGAAATGTTCAAAGAAAATGCCTTTAAAAGTTTTTAATATGTTCAAGACTTAAATTAAATTCCTGGTTTTTAATTTTTGTCGAGCCTGCGACTTTTGTCGCAGAAAGCTCGACATAGGGATAGTGATCCGGCGGCGGCGGCGTTAGCTAACTTCTTAAAAGCTTTATATTTTAGAAGCTAGAAGACCTGGATGCTTCATACTTTGTATATAGATGCCTTATGTTACGAAGTTTCCGTCTGTCATATGTCCATTGTCCTTGACCTCATTTGCATGGTTCAGTGACTACTTGAAAAAAAAGTTAACATTTTTTGTAATGTTAATTTCTTTCTTATTATGAGTAATAGGATAACTATATTTAGTATGTGCGTACCTTGCAAGGTCCTCATGCCCGTCAGACAATTTTCATTTGACCTCGACCTCATTTTCACGGTTCATTTCTCAGTGTTAAGTTTTTGTGTTTTTGTCTGTTTTTCTTCAACTATTAGCAATAGATCAACTATATTTGTTGTATGGAAGGATTGTAAAGTGTATATGTCTGTCTGGTAGGTATCATCTGACCTTGACCTCATTTTCATGGTTCATTGGTCAATGTTAAGTTTTCATGGTTATGTTTGTTTCTTATATACTATAAGCAATAGGTCAACTATATTTTATGCATAAATTGATTGTAAGCTGTACATGTCTGTCTGGCATGGTTCACCTGACCTTGACCTCATTTTCATGGTTCATTGGTCAAAGTTGAGTTTTCTTGTTTAAGACTGTTTCTTAGAAACTATAAGCAATAGGTTAACTATGTTTGTTTATTGAATGATTGTAAGGTGTACATGTATTTCTCGTTTGGTTTATCTGACCTTGACCTCATTTTCTTGGATCATGTTAAGTTCATGTGTTACTTGTAGTAAAGCTTTATATTTAGGACTATCAACATAAAGTCAATGCACTCTTGTTTATCGGAATATTGAAATAACTATTCTTCCCAACTGCTGATCCAGTAATCAATGTTTTGGAAAGCTAAAGATTAAGGTTATTTTTATTTTAAGTTTTTTTTCTTCTTTTTGTAAATGCTTTGATATTGTTTAATTATTAAGTAATTTGAGGTTATTAATATTTTCATAATAATATTCACGGTACCAATTTTACTGCACAGTAAACTTCAACTTATTTTGAGTTTTTTGTTTGTTTCACAATTCAACTTTTAGTCGTTTGATGTGTTTGAGCTTTTGATTTTGCCATTTGTTTAGGGACTTTCCGTTTAGAATTTCCCTCGGAGTTCGGTATTTTTGTTATTTTACTTTTTAGTTTCAATCACTGTGGGATAAATCCGTTCAATCTGATAAATGTGCTTCGGGGCAGTTGTAACTCATTTATAGAAACTCTTTGTTTTGAACTGTAAATAGACCCAAATAATAGGATAATCCCTCACTAAGAACATGATTTACATTCATTCTTCGCAATTAAGAGGCATCAAATCCTACAATTTCATTGGTCGAGAGCACTTTGCTATATTCTAATTCTAGTTAAAGGATTATCACAACAACAGCAACCCAAGGCTATGCCCCCAAGACCTAAACTCAGGAAACCGAAATTAAAGGTAAAAGGATTTCATAATACAATAAAAATGTACAGATAAATGTAATGGTTATTGACTTTCAGTGGGATACTGTCTAATTAATACTGATATTATTTACCATAGAGTATCTGAATTAAAAATCAAAAAAAATCTACGCCATTTTTACAAGACTCATCAGTGACACTCAAATCAAAATAATTCTAAGTCCAAATAAAGTATAAATTTAAGTTGAATAACATTTACATTGGTTATTTTTTTTGAAATTTCATGACAATTGACAATAAACAAGGCACACAAAATACAAATAAACATAAATGTACACATGGCAACAAACAGCATGAAATTCACTGGGGTTGATCCAGATTATTGAACAGTAAATGCTTCTCAATTACACCTGTTATACTGTATTTCTGTATCTTTGTACCTTTAATCCTTATGAATAGATTTTCAATTAGATTTTCATGTATTCCTTACACATTTAACTTAAGGAAAAGGGCATTGAAACAGCTTCATCATCATGCACACAGGACATCCATTGGCTATTTATATCGGTGTCAGCAAAGGTGAGTTTATCTCATGATTATATATGTAACTGTATTCAGTTCTTCAGGGATACATTAATTTTTTATATGTTTTATAATAGTAATTGGAAACATATTTTATGTTTACCTATCAAACATTTCTTTTAGGGATACCCGTTATTTATTATTTAGACCATATTGAGTTTACCTAGTGGCTTTCATAATCTTGACAGATATCTCCTTTTAATTTGGAAGACCTATATTTCTGTTTTATGCATATGTATATAATTTGTTAAAAATATAACTGATTTTATAAGCGGCTGTAATACAAGTTAGAGGTTAAGCTAGCTTTACAACCAGGTTTAACCCATCATTTTCTGCATTGAATGCCTGTACTAAGTCAGGACTATGACAGTTGTTTCCATTCGTTTGATAAGTTTGAGCTTTTTGTTTTACCATTTGAGTAAGGATTTTCCATTTTAAATTTTCCTTGATTTTCGGTATATTTGTTATTTTACTTATTACAGACATGTTTGCAGTGTCAAAGTCTGACTAGTGCCATGTGTGATGATTTTGGTACAATGCCAATGACTATCACCAGAGGATTCTCATCTGTGAAAGGACAGAACTTAGCAACATTGGTAAGCCTTATGTTTTGCTATACAATTTGTGCTACAAATGTGGCATACTTGGAGAGCAACATATATACCTAGGATACGATATATTTATGTCCTGTTAATTCATTATTTCCTTGAACTCATTTCATAATCATAATCTAATAGTTTACAAAATGAAGATACTTTTTCTTCATAGGTTTAAATGAAACTTTCACTGTTAGTAGTTAAAGTGACATTTAAGAAACCAAATGATTCTAAATTCAGTAAGTTTAATTATGTTATCCCTTTCAAAGGTGGGGGGCATATTGTTATTGTTCGTTTCTTTTTTTCATCATCTTCTTTTTCCCCATAACTTTATTGTCCCGGCAAGTTCTCGGAAAAGGATAGACACATTCATCTTTATGGAATTATGGCATAATGTAAACCACCATATAAAGTTTTGCTTTTTAATAAGGGGATGGTCCAAGATGGTCGCGATTACTATAAACTCTGGTCAACAGTATTTTTTATGTTTTTTGTATATAATTCTAGTATGCCTGAGCATAGAACCATGATATTCAATATACAAAGTAGGTGTCAACAATTTGTATGGTCCTCAGAACTACATAGCAGTAGGGAGTTGTGTTTTTTGAGTATGGATTTTTTTTTCAAAATTGCTGACGTAAACCTAGCAATGGCAAGGTCGTCTGGCAACTTGACAACAGTATGACATCCGCCATTGCTCGCAATGGCAATTATAGTTGTTTTCGTATTCTTATGGATTTGTACAGAAAGGAGAAAAGAAATTGACCCCGTCTTTTAATATCACTTTCCGATATATTGATGATGTACTGTCTCTTAATGATAATAGATTCAGTGATCTATGGCAAGCCGTTTTACTATTTATTCTAACTTCAAGATATCTCATATAATATATAAGATATTTCATATGATATATAAGATATCTGTCTCATATAATATATGAGATATCTAATATAATATATAAGATATCTCATATAATATATAAGATATCTTATATAATCTAGTTTTATAAGATATCTTATAAACTTAAAAGATAGCTTATATACTTTATAAGATATCTTATTAATTTTATAAGATATATTATATACTTTAGAAGATATCTTATAAACTTTAGAAGATATCTTATAAAGTTTATAAAATATCTTATAAACTTTGGAAGATATCTTATAAAGTATATAAGATATATTATAGAGTTTATAAGATATCTTATAAAGAAAATTATAGTAGATATCTTATAAATTGAAGAAGATATCTTATAAAGTATATATAAGATATCTTATAAAGTATATATAAGATATCTGATAAAGTTTATAAGATATCTTATAAACAATTTTAAATAAGATATCTTATATACTTGATAAGATATCTCAAACAGTTTATAAGATATCTTATATAGTTATAAGATATCTCATATAGTTTATAAGATATCTCGTATAGTTTATATGATATCTTATTGAAAAATATAATTCTTGAAATTTTGGTTTTCAACATTAATGAGTGGTAATAAAGTTCTTGCAGTGACATTGCATTGCATCAATCACTTCTTTATATTTTAGGTTTTTGCAAAAATTTTGCTGTCATACTGACTATAGTTAGGTTTTTTGTTTTTACTCATGATACACAGGTATATTTTAATATAGTTCATTACGATGTTGGAGAGTTTCCTCTGAAAAAAAAAAGAAAGTTGAATAATTAATTAGTTCTGCTAATTTTAAAGATGGAAATTTATAATTACAGGCATGAATTAATCCTTTTGTTTGGATAACCTCCCTAATTACAGGTTATAAAACTGCCAATGGAGTACAGTTTATAACCTGGGGCAATATAATGTAAATCTACTTCTTAATTAGACATAATTGAAATCAAAACAAAGTCTGCATCTTATTGATTAGAAATCTTTAATTATCTGATTAGTAAAGACAAGAAGTTTGTTTAGAATTTTTATTCTCTATTCAAATTATAACCAATATATATTTTAAGTTTCAAAATGGGATACATGTATCTATTTCTGAAAAGAATTGCAATACATAGCCAATGGTTGATTGTCAAAACAATTTTGTGCACTTTCCTAATTTTTATATCATAGGAGGAATCAACTGTTTATCTATTCTAAGCTAAAAGTCCAACTCTTATTGAAAATTATGCTTTTAGGAATTTTAATACAAATAAGCTTACTACTTTAATGTAGTACAGAAATTAACTTAAAACTAATTTCTTATTTTAGATTTATTTTCTTATTTTAAATCTATTTTCTTATTTTATAATATAAGGGCTTAAATTATTGATAAGCAAGTAAAGTCATTTGTTTCAAAAGCTAGATATACAGTAAAATTTGGTATGAGATCTGGTTGATCAGAATGCAGCTTGAGACATGTACAATAGATAGAAATAAGATAGTTGATAAACTCTTAAGTCATATTAATACATTCTATTTTATCTGTACTATAAAGTGATAAATACATACATATTTTCATTTAAAATTGGTTATATTTCATCAAACAATTTTACTAAAGTAATCGAAAT
>JAASAO010001618.1:0-27947 GCA_017311375.1 Mytilus coruscus | reverse complement strand
TAAATTGATAATTTGGATTCATATTGAATATACATAATTGGCGTACCATATGCTATAAATGGTGAAGTTGAAATCATCCCTTCGTAAATTTTACGATCGCCATCACGAGTTGGTTAGCCGTTATGGAATAATCGTTTCACAGATGATATCGGATATGTTCCTTATGTCGTAACTACAATCCCTTCCCTTCACGAATGTGACCTACCGAATTAGACTATTTACCGATTTTGTAATAACATGAGCAACACGACGGGTGCCACATGTGGAACAGGATCTGCTTACACTTCCGGAGCACCTGAGATCACCCCAGTTTTGGTGGGGTTCGTGTTGCTTAGTCTTTAGTTTTCTATGTTGTGTCTTGTGTACTATTATTTGTCTGTTTGTCGTTTTTTTTTTTTTAGCCATGGCGTTGTCAGTTTATTTTCGATGTATGAGTCTGACTGTCCCTCTGGTATCTTTCGCCCCTCCTTTCTATACACATATAAAAGTATATACTGCTATAATATCCCTAACAATCAAACAGAAAATTCTTTGAGTCAAAATATGCAGCTTTAAGTAAACTTTCTCGTGAATTTATCCCTTTGCATACATTATTAATAAAAGATGATACATACAGACTATATGTAAACAATAATATATGTTAACAGAACAAACAGTCATAGTGTTCAATTATCACAATGCTACAGTTGATACTAGATGTTAATGCGGTTTGTATGTTGTGTCGACTATATTATATTATTTGTTTGTGCGTTTTTCTGTGATGAATGTCCTTGCGTGTGTTTGTGCTGTAGTTCTGTCTCGTAGTGTTGTCATTTGAGCGATATTTTGTAACATTGTCATAAAGCGGGGGTTTGCTAGCCATTAAACCAGGTGAAACCTACCATTTTTCTTGAAATGTCCTTTACCAAGTCAGGAATATGGCAGTTGTTTTCATACATGTAAAATAGTTCGTTTCTATGTATTTTGGCGTTTGTTTTTGTTGCACTTTAGTGTTCCTGTTGTTCCTTTGTTTTCCTCTCATAGTTGATGTGTTTCCCTCTGTTTTAGTATGTAACCCGGATTTGTTTTCTGTCAATCGATTTATGACTTTTGAACACCGGTTGTTATGATATTGTAACTATCATATTTATTTAGTTGGCCTAACTTGTTTTGTGTGGCCTAAGAATGTTTACATTGTTTTATATTGTGTACAAAATAATACACATTGTGTTACAACTATGCAGTTTAGAAATCACTGGAACAATCATTGACTCATGGAATGATTAGAAGAACTTTCAATTTCACTTACATAACGTTTCCAGAATGATCATAACAAGAGATGTGTAATTTAAATTTCTAGCGTTGTCTAGAAGTTTCCGTTTGAGTATATATATAAGTATGCAAACCCTAAAGACATAGACATAGATAGACTTAGACATCGATAGACATCAACATTCTCAGCAGTTGGATTGACACTTTTATTTACAAACTACATCATACTAGATTGTGACCAATTGGATATAATATTCTGTGGATTCCGAGAAGATTTCCGGATAAAGAAAAGATAAAAGATTGGACATATATTTTGACAGTTAGGTTGACATTTCTTTTATGTAATACTTCTTGTAAACTTGTGTATAATAAATCTTGTTAAATTTATTATTGATTTGTGTCTTTGTTGGCTACAATTAAAGTCGATTTTCTGTTCATAACAGAAATTGGGGCTCGTTTCGGGATAACGTAAATATCTTATTGGAAATTTTTCAGTATATTTTATTAGAATTAGCCAACAAAATTCTACAAAATGGCATTTGATGCCGGTAAATTTTGAAAACGCCAGACCTGGAGGGGTTTGATAATATAAAGAAAGAGGAATTAGCGTTGCTTGCTAAACATCTGAAATTAGACTTTAGAGTATCTATGAGAAAACAAATTATAAAAAATTTGGTAATAGACAAATTAGTTGACGCAGAAATTTTAGGTGAAGAGGCTCTTGAACTTAAGGTCGAAAATGTTGACGCTATCAAATTAAAACAGCTTGAATTAGAACATGAACTAAAAATAAAACAATTGGAAAAAGAAGAAAGGCAGGCAGAACTTGAAATGAAGGAAAGGTTAGAGATGGAGAAAAAGAAAAGAAGAAAGGTTAGAAATGGAGAAAAAGAAAAGAAGATGAATTGAAATTAAAACAAGATGAATTGAAATTAAAACAGGCAGAACTTGAAATGAGGGAAACGGTGGAGATTGAGAAAATGAAAATTGAAATGGCAAAAGAAGAAAGCAACACTGAATTCCAATCAAAATCAGAACATTTTGATTTTGATACAGCAAAAACATACAAATTTTGTGAAAAACAGTTGATAAATTTTTCCACAGTTTGAGAAAATTGCTCAAAATTTGAAATGGCCAAAGCCTTTTGGACTACAATGCTGCAAAGTGTTTTTGAGGGCAAGGCCGCTGAAATTTACTCAGCACTTTCATCAGAAAATAGTTCTGATTATGACAAGGTTAAAGGAAGTTTTAAAAGCTTATGAGCTAGTGCCAGAAGCATATAGACAGAAATTTAGGTCTTATAAAAGTTTGATTCACAAACCTATGTTGAATTTGCTAGGAAAAGAAGATTTATTTGATAAATGGCTTACGTCAAAGAAAATAGATAAAAATTTTGACAACTTAAGACAATTGATGTTATTAGAAGCGTTCAAGCAGTGTATTCATTTAGACTTAAAAACACATTTAGATGACAAAATTGTTGAGACATTACAAGATGCAGCTGTTATATCCGATAATTATATCCTTTCACATAAGAGAAGTTTCAAAGGTCAAACTTTTAATACTTCGAGTGGAAATTACAAGAATTAAAGCACTGAGCGTACTGATAGTAAGCCTGTTGCACAGAATAAGAGTCAGTCTAGTTATAATATGTCTAGTCCAAAGTTTGAACTTTTGAGAAGAAGTCACTGACTTGTGCTTATTGTAAGAAGAATGGTCACCTGATGGCTGATTGTTTTAGACTCCAGAAGAAGAATGAAAGAGATAATAAGCCCAAGACCAGTGCTTGTACGACACCCGTGTTACCAATACGTTGGAATGTCCTGCGAGTCAGGCTTTTAAGTCCAGTTTTTGTGATTACATGGAGGATTATAAACCTTTTATGTCTGATGGGTTTGTTTCTATTGTTGATAATACTACTCCTCAGCCTATTAAGATTTTACGGGACACTGGAGCTTCTCAGTCTTTATTGTTAGAAGGTGTGTTGCCTTTGTCCGAGGAGACTTCTGTTGGTGCCTCCGTTTTGTTACAAGGTGTGGAGTTAGGTTGTATAGATGTTCCCTTCATCGTATTTATCTGAAGTCAGATTTGATAACTGGACCAGTTGTTGTGGGTGTTCGTCCTAATCTCCTTGTTGAGGGTGTTTCATTATTGCTAGGAAATGATCTAGCTAGGAACAAAGTGGTTGCTGAACCAATTGTTACCAGTGAACCGGTGGTGGATGTTAAATCACCTGAAGATGATGCTGAACTGTTTCCAGCTTGTGTCGTTACTAGGGCGATGACTAGAAAACAACAAAATGTGGATTTGCAAGAAGACCAGTTTGATTACATGGACCTTTCTGACACCTTTCTAGGCGACATTGAAGGTCCCGGTAGCTCAGAGAAGGCCGTAATAAGACCACCTAGTATTAGCAAGAATGTAATTATGCCATGGCCAGACGTAAACAGCCATTCATTAGACCGATGGAAATTTGCCGAAGAACAAAATAAAGACCCTGAGGTTCTTCAGCTCAGCAAGAGGGCTCAACCACAGGAGGAAGCAGACAAAGTGGCCGAATGCTATTACCATCAAGACGGCATTTTAATGAGAAAGTGGAGGCCCCTGATGCTACCCCAGAGGAGGAATGGAGAGTGGTATACTAAGTGGTGGTGCCTAATTTTTATAGGCAAGACATTATTGGTCTTGCCCATGACACCCTTTGGCTGGACACTTAGGTATAAGGAAGACATGCCTTAAGATCTTGCAGCATTTCTACTGGCCAAGACTTAGAAATGATGTCGCAGAATATTGTAAATCATGCCATATATGCCAGGTTGTTGGTAAGCCTAACCAGAAAATACCACCAGCACCACTTCTGCCTATTCCAGCATTTGAAGAACCTTTCAGCAGAGTACTGATTGATTGCGTTGGACCTTTACCGAAGACTAAGACCAGAAATGCGTATTTATTGACAAGCAAGTGTACCTCCACTCGCTTTCCAGAGGCTATTCCGCTAAGGAATATCAAGACACCAACTATTGTCAAAGCTCTGATCAAATTTTTCACGCTAGTAGGACTTCCAAAGTCTATACAGTCCGAACAGGGTTCAAATTTCATGTCAGGTTTATTTCAGCAAGTCGTGTACCAGTTAGGGATTGTTCAGTATAGATCAAGTGCTTACCATCCAGAATCTCAAGGTGCCTTAGAACGTTTTCATCAAACATTGAAGAACATGATTAGAACTTTTTGTCTTCAATTTGATAGGGACTGGGATGATGGTGTTCACTTTTACTTTTGCGGTCCGAGAGGTTGTTCAAGAATCCTTGGTTTTAGTCCCTTTGAGTTGGTATTTGGTCATACTGTAAGGGGACCTTTAAAATTGATAAAGGAAAAGTGGCTTACTGAACACACTGACTTAAATCTTCTAGACTATGTATCTAGATTTAAAGAAAAATTGTATACTGCTTGTCAAATTGCTCAGAACAATTTAAAAACTGTTCAGAATAAGATGAAAATATGGTATGATAAAGATGCCAGGGACAGATTTTCTGAGCCTGGTGATAAGGTAATTGTATTTTGCCAGTCCCTGGACATCCATTACAAGCTAGATATTGTGGTCCTTATACCATAGAGAGCAAAATTAATGATTTGAATTATATTGTAAAACACCAGGTCGGCGTAAACAAAATAGAGTGTCACATTAATATGTTAAAATCATATTTTGAGCGTACTAATGAAGGTGAAAATAAACCAATTGCCACTTTAGCCATGGTTAAATTGGAGAACAATCATGACAAACCAGATGTTATTGAACCACCTTTTAGTTCTAAAACTATGGAAGAGACAGTTAGATTGAAAAATTCAGAAATTTTGTCAAATTAGATTCAAAACTTGCACATCTGTCTTTTGATCGTAGAGAAAATTAAAAGCTTTGGTATTTTCTTTTAAAATCTTTTTCCAGATGTGCCAAACAAAACCACTGCTGTTTGTCATGATGTCGATGTAGGTGATGCTTCTCCAATTAAGCAACATCCTTACCGGCTCAATCCACTCAAACTTGAATTTATGAGACAAGAAATTAAATATATGCTTGACAATGATATTATTGAGCCGAGTAACAGTAAATGCAGCCCTCCTTGTCTCCTTGTGCCCAAACCAGATAAAACCTTTCGTTTCGTAACTGATTTCAGAAAAGTAAATTCTGTTTCAAAATCTGATTCCTATCCGATTCCAAGGATAGACGATTGCATTGATAACATTGGACAAGCAAAATTTGTGAGCAAATTTGATTTATTGAAAGGTTACTGGCAAGTCCCATTGACACAGAGAGCTCGAGAAATATCAGCTTTTGTCACACCAGATGGCTTATTTCAATATACTGTAATGCCGTTTGGCATGAAAAGTGCTCCAGCTACATTTCAAAGAATGATCAATAATGTTATAAAAGATTTATAAAGACTGTTGTTATGCTTATATTGATGATCTTATTGTATGTAGTGATAGCTGGGAAGAGCATTTAACACATTTATATGATACTTTTGATAGATTGTCACAATCAAATTTGACTGTAAATCTTGGTAAAGTGAATTTTGCCAGGCCACTATTGATTATTTAGGGCATACAGTTGGCCAAGGTCAAGTGAAACCTATTACGGCTAAAGTGGACGCAATTACTAAATTTCCTCCTCCTACAAATAAAAACAACTTATGAGATATTTAGGCATGATTGGGTTTTACAGAAAATTTTGGTCAGATTTTGCTACTGTTGTTCAACCATTGACTCATCTTTTACGGAAAGATTCTAAATTCATCTGGAGTGAAAATTGTCAAAAGCTTTTGAAAATAGCAAATCACTTTTAATTAATAGATATAAGAAGATGTGGTATGAGTGCCAATGAGACAACTCTCCATCCAAGTCAAAATTTATAAAAGTAAACCATTATAGGTCAAAGTACGGTCTTCAACACGGAGCCTTGGCTCACACCGAACAGTAAGCTATAAAGGGCCCCAAAAGTTACTAGTGTAAAACCATTCAAACGGGAAAACCAACGGTCTAATCTATATAAAAACGAGAAACGAGAAACACTTATGAACCACACCAACAAACGACAACTACTGAACATCAGATTCCTGACTTAGGACAGGTGCAAACAAATGCAGCGGGTTTAAACGTTTTAATGGTACCAAACCTTCACCCTTTTTCTGAAACAATAGTGTAACATCACAACATAGAAAGACACACTATAAAATATCAACTGAAATAGCTTAACTCAATCAATAATAATAATAGTTAATAGTCCAGTTCTGATTACTCCAGACTTTGAAAACAATTTAAAATTGCCGTTGATGCAAGCGATGTAGGAGTTGGAGCTGTTTTATATCAGGAAACAGATGATAATGTTGAAAACCTATATCATATTTTTCTAAGAAATTAGATAAATATCAGAAAAATATTCAACTATTGAAAAGAGTGTTTTGCACTGTTGTCTGCACTTCAACATTTTGATGTATATTTAAATCCCGCTGTCCATCCTATTCTTGTTTATACTGATCATAAACCTCTCACTTGCATACATAAGATGAGAAACAAGAACCAGAGATTGACTAGGTGGAGTTTATTGTTACAGGAATATGATGTTATTGTAAAACATATTAAAGGTAAAGATAATGTAATAGCAGATGCTTTATCTAGAACTTATTGAAACACTTTGTATATACTATGTATTTTTGTACATATTATTCATGAAAAGTTTTGTTACACTCAAACTTTTTAAGGGGGGAGGTGTTATGATATTGTAACTATCATATTTATTTAGTTGGCCTAACTTGTTTTGTGTGGCCTAAGAATGTTTACATTGTTTTATATTGTGTACAAAATAATACACATTGTGTTACAACTATGCAGTTTAGAAATCACTGGAACAATCATTGACTCATGGAATGATTAGAACTTTCTATTTCACTTACATAACGTTTCCAGAATGATCATAACAAGAGATGCGTAATTTAAATCTTGAGCGTTGTCTAGAAGTTTCCGTTAGAGTATATATATAAGTATGCAAACCCTAAAGACACAGACAAAGATAGACTTAGACATCGATAGACATCAACATTCTCAGCAGTTGGATTGACACTTTTATTTACAAACTACATCATACTAGATTGTGACCAATTGGATATACTATTCTGTGGATTCCGAGAAGATTTCCGGATAAAGAAAAGATAAAAGATTGGACATATATTTTGACAGTTAAGTTGACATTTCTTTTTATGTAATACTTCTTGTAAACTTGTGTATAATAAATCTTGTTAAATTTATTATTGATTTGTGTCTTTTGTTGGCTACAATTAAAAGTCGATTTTTCTGTTCATAACACGGTATACTACTGTTGCCTAGATGTTAAGCAAGCAACACGTAATCAATCAGTTATTCTAATCCAATGACGCAGGTGAAGACATTATACCTATATGCTTCATTGTGGCTATACATTTTGTTCTAAAGTCGTTTGACAGCCACCTGAATATCAGGAAATTAATAGGGACACTGATTACAGTCAGTATTCGGAGAACCGTTGATGTAGAATCAAACGTATCTATTGAAGCAACACTTGAGCTCATAACTATCCTGTTAATTATAACTGGGAGGACATAAATGACATGAAAACCCGTGGCCAAGATGTCACCCAGGCAAGTCTAATATCCGATTCTGTGTTTGATTCCTGTCGCTGAAGACGTCTGCGGGTTTTTATTTTATTACTAATCATATATATGGTTCCTATAGCCAAACTCGTCATCAAAATACCTGGTATAATTGCTTGAACAATATCATTAACGATATGTAAAACACTTTCACTATTATCAATTTGTTTTGTCCCCATAGTAACACTATTTACATAACGACATGTCTGAATTATTTGTTGTGTAACTTTTTCAATTTTCGTTACTTTTTCTAATTTGACCTGCAAATAAAAAATTGCCATTTTTACAGAACATGGACATATAAAAAAAACGTAATATAAAGTGCACATGATTTTGTACATACAATAATTTAAAATTTCATCGGTTTGTAATGAAGGATGAAAACCATTAATGATAAGCCAATTTTAAGCCACTGCGAAATCATGCCCAAACAAGCAGGAGCATAGTTTGTTGCTATTTCATATGCAACACACCAGTTATATTCAACATAGTTGTCTTTTTTCGTAAAATTTACTATGAAAATGGCATTTTGCATCACACTAGCGATTATGTCAAGACTTGTATAAGCTATCATTATACCATATTTCTTCTTTAAATCATTTTTCCATACAAGTTTCAGTGAAAGCCCCATCCAACATATGATAAGTAAAAGAAGAATAGGCTGGCAGTAAATATAGTATGTCTTGGTATTTTCAGAAAACACCCTCTTCGGGGAGAAATGACTGATCTCTTGAAAACGTTGATCAGCATTTACACCAGGAACATTGCTAAAATTAGTTTGTTTCCACGCTGTTTTGTTAAATGGATACATCTTCTGAATACCTGAATAAATTAAAACAAAATGTTTTATTACCTTTTTAATATTTGTGTTAATACAAAAATTATTTGAAATACAAAACAGATTTTAATAATAGACCACAATTGATTTTAAACGGTCTATGTGTTCTGAACATCTCTTAAAAGACTGAACAATAGAGTTATTACTATGGAATTTAGATTTAAGGGAGTTCAGATTGTCTTAATATCATCAAGCCTCCTAGTAACTTAGTAACTTTAAAATAGATGTGTCAATTAAATCAAGGTTTAATCCTTCATTTTCTTCATAAGAAAATGCCTGTACCAAGTCAGGAATGTAACAGTTGTTTTCCATTCGTTTGATATGTTTGAGCTTTTGATTTTGCCATTTGATAAGGAACTTTTCGTTCGTTTTAGTTCGTATTTGTTTGTTTTTGTTTTTCATTATTATTATTTTTACTTTTATATAATGGAGCAGAGAGAGAGGATATGGTGTATCTAGTTTCATCACAAAATAGCTTTGCTAGTTCATACCACCTCTATTCTAGACTGGTATCTTATTTGACAAGTTTGACAATATTTGTATGTTCTGAAGATATACCGAATATTTTGCCCATACACGGAAAATAAAGTTTATTCATTTAAACCATAGCCTTGTCTGCAATATCTAAACATGTGAATGTTGAATTTATTTTAGAGTTTAGTTGATATTCATCAGCTATTTTCAAGTGAGAAATAAATATAAAGATACTTGATAAATTAGGTGCGTTCGAAGAGATTTCTAAAATAACCTTCAATAGGATGCATTTAATCCCCGATAAGGGATAAATACATCCTTGAATACTTGAGGAGCTTTATGATAAAAATTGACTAGTCCTAAGTCAGGAATATGATGTTCAGTAGTTGTCGTTTGCTAATGTGGTTCATAAATGTTTCTCGTTTCTCGTTTTTTATATAGATTAGACCGTTGGTTTTCCCGTTTGAATGGTTTTACACTAATCATTTTGGGGCCCTTTATAGCTAGCTTTATAGCCAAGGCTCCGTGTTGAAGACCGTACTTTGACCTATAATGGTTTACTTTTACAAATTGTGTCTTGGATGGAGAGTTGTCTCATTGGCACTCATACCACATCTTCTTATATCTAATAACATGTTTGCAAAACTCATTTAAAGTCAACTTTGCCTACAAGAGTTGGACATTTATTTATTGATTTATCATTCTTAAAATTAATTTGTATTTTCAACGGAAAACTTTAAAGAAGTCTTGCCATTACTTAAGCACTCGGGACTAGCAGTCGATCAGCAGCTGTATCGACCCAATGCTAGAAAATGAAGATATCAACAGGTTCAAGCGTTGTGCAGATATTCATTGCAGTCGATTACTGTGCTTTAGTACTGTTCAGTGTCTTGTCAAACAATTCATTATAAGTCAGTCATGTCAGTGTATAAATTGCAGATCAGATTGAACATTTCTACCCATTTATTGATCTGTATCAGAGAGCATCACCAGCCCAGTAAATGACTGGTTATTCTTAAGCATTTGTATACAAGTAGTTCAACATACAATCGTGTAACTACTTCTATCACAAGAGACTACCAAAATATCAAAATAAGAAGATGTGGTATGATTGCCAATGAGATAACTATCTACCAAAGTTCAAATGAAGTGGATGTAAGCAAATATAGGCAACCGTACGGCCTACACAATGAGAAAAACCTATACCGTATGGTCGGCTATAAAAAGTCCCGGCATGAAAAGTATAAAACAATTCAATTGAGAACACCAACGGCCTAACTTATAACAAAACAATTTACGAAAAACAAATATGACAGACATGAACCAACGACAACCACTGAACTACAGGCTGCTGACTTGGGACAGGCACATAACGAATGTGGCGGGGTTAAACATGTTTGTGAGCGCTCAGCCCTCCCTTAACCTGGGCCATTGGTGTAACAGCACAACATAAGAACAAACTATAAAAATCAGTTGAAAAAAGGTTTAACTAAGTACAGATATGAGAGTACTTGCAATTACTGACAGCCAGCTCAAAGCCAATAACAGCTATATGTAACAAAAACAATCATGTATCTAAGACTTAAGTATCAATCAGTACATATTATTCAGTATATTCACTTTTGAGAGTTTTGGACGATAAGTAGTCGAAAATAGGTAGAAAATTATTAAACACACTTACCATTTTCCGTAACCTTTGTTCTTTTATGACTTTCATCGACTTTTTAACAATTTATAAAATAAGAAAATGTGGTATGATTGCCAAAGACAACCCTCCACCAGACACAAAATAACAAAAAAGTTAAACAACTTGTTGTTAGTTGAAGTTATGTTTTAGACCAATTTCTTTTACTGCTTAACTTAATGTTAAAGTTATAATTTAATAATCCATGCTATCTGCACATTTTTTGAGTTAATGAAACAAATAATGTCATTTATCCTAGCAACTCACCTTCTGAAGCTATGTCGCCTAGTGTCAATAAATGAAACATTATGTATTGAAGTTTGTTTATATATATGAAGATGTGTGAGTAAGTGACACATTTCTCACATTTCGTAAGATTTAATACTCTCATTAATACGTTCTTGGGTTTAAACAAAGTTCAAACGCAAGTTTTTTTAGACAAATAAGTACAATATTAGTCGGTCAATTTTTGCAATGTTGTTCATTGGTTACTTATATCTGCTTTTCTTTAAGCTTGCATCATATTTTCTAGACTAGATTTTATTTTTGATTATAACATACCCGTGGATTGTTTAAAACTAATTTGATATCAAGCCCAGCTAAAAAATGGTAACTTGAAGTTTTGAACACTTAATTGTACACATAGGAGAAAATAAACTTTATCTTAAATGTTGATGATTTTGCAGAAAATCTCATAAAACATCTGTTTCATACTATTTTTACGATACATATTGATGGCTTGCTATAGAAATATCCAATTCATGACCAGTGTTTTATTTTTGACTCTAGGAAAGTACTTTCGAGTGACCGTTGGCAAAGACGTAAAGATGAAGTTGACGACAAATAACTCCAAAATTTCTATATTTTATGCTTTTAGTTTGGTTTTCCTCGAAATAAAATCAGCTTGTATTATATTGTTCGACGTTGTTTTTGTGTGATTTCTATACGTATCCAATTCTTTTCTTTTAACTCGTCATCAAATTTAATACGTACCTCACAATACAGTTTGCTAGAATTTGTTAAAAGTTGTTTTGTGTCACATTCCTCTTTACGTCTTTGCTTACGGTCACTCGAAAGTACCTAGGGTCAAAGATAAAACACTGGTCAAGAATTGGATATTTCTATAGCAAGCCATCAATATGTATTGTAAAAGTAGTATGAAAAAGATTTTTCAAACAGAATTTCTGCAAAAAATCATCACCATTTACGATAAAGTTTATTTTCTCCTATGTGTATAATTTAGTGTCTGAAACTTCAAGTTACCATTTGTAACAGTCAATTTAGAACCAAAAACATATTTTAAAATGATAGTAATACGGCAAAGAAAGATTACGTGAAAATAATAATAACAATAAAATCTAAAAGAATGTTAGTTTTTATCTTGGTGTACATTTACTAATATCTTGGTGTATATTTACTTATATCTTGATTTGTATCTTTAATTACTTTCCCTATGCTAGTCAACACTGAGGTTGTAAGTACGAACCCCGCTCGTGCGGGTGCACTCGACTCCAATCTTAATTGACTTGGATTGTCAGTTTTCCTATAGAAGGTCGGTGGTTTTCTACGGGCACTCCGGCTTCCTCCACAAAAAACAAAAACTGGTCGCCACGAAATAGCCCAAAAGCGGTGCTTAAAAGTGGCGTTTAAACACCAAAAATCAAATCAAATCAACCTACGCTAACATCAATCGCATTTTACTATACAATGCATTATATACGCATACATCTCATTATGCATGGAAAAAATTCAAACGATTGTAAATTTTCAATTTGGAAAAAATTCAACGATGGCGATGGCCACTTGAAGTGCCAAATATTACATAAATTTAAAATAATTAATTTTAAGCCATCTTATATAATTATCTTATAATGTGCTTATATACATAACTACCTGGATTTGTGATTATAAAATGAAATGGTACAAACAGTAGTCAATCGACCAATGACGATGCTCCTAATCATTTAGTTATGAACCAGATTAAACGTCTTATCATGTCTAGCACTGTTTAAACCGAAACAGTATTTCTGGATTGGTGATGTCATGTTAAGGTCATCCACGTTGATCAACACGTTAGAAGAGAGGCAAAGGGTACCAAAAAGAAATTAAAACTCGTTTTTCGCAAAACTGAAAATGCCATGGTAAATTAACAAAAAAAAAACGATTAAGAGACATCCAATAATATACAGAAAACAACAGAGACAAAAGCAGAACAAACCCCATCAATAACCGAGAACGACCTCAAGTGATTTGAAGGAGTTAACAGATAATTATTTTAGTTTTTGCCATCGATTCTAACAATTGACCTTACTTATAAACGATAAATTTATTTCAATTTCGGCAAGAAATATTTTGCTTTGAGAGCATTTTGTTCATTTTTGAAGATTTTTTAAGAATGAAATTCTTTTTCAAATTATGTGTTACGACCAGAAAGTCGACTTTAAATTGTAGCCGACAAAAGACACAAATCAATAATAAAATTTAACAAAATTTACTATATACAAGTTCACAAGATGTATTACAAAAAGAAATGTAAACTTAACTGTAAAAGTATATGTTCGATCTTTATCCGCAAATCTTCTCGGAATCCACAAGAATATTACATCCAATAGGTCACAATCTAGTATGATGTAGTTTGTAAATAAAATTGTCAATCCAACTGCTGAAAATGTTGATGTCTATCGATGTCTAAGTCTATATCTGCGTAACTTAAGTGTCTGTATATCTATAGTTGTCACGGAAATCTCTAGAAACTTCTGAAACACTATTGACGTTCAAATTACGCATCTTTTATTATGATCATTCTAGAAAAGTTATATAAGTAAAATAGAAAATTCCAATCATTCCATGAGGATCTATGAGTATCTATGATTGTTCCAGTGATTTCTAAACTCCACAGTTGTAATACAACATGTATCATTTTGTACACAATGTCAAAATATATTATGTAAACATATTAGGCCAACTAAATAAATATGATAGTTACAGTATCATAACATACGGAATTCAAATCTTAATTTGCGTTTGTTTTGAATACGGTTATTGTGTTCTTTGTATTCATCTGATAACAAAATGATCATTCAAAATCTAGAACATTTTGTTAAACATGTTCATTCTTGAATTTTGACTTTGATTTATGCACCTTACGATTTTTGACGACTGAGCAAAACAGAAAGTAAATATAACGTACTTTCATATGATATATTTTATAGCCTTATGTAAGAAAGGCACATTAAAGTCATCGACATACATGTAGTCTTTTTTTTAAATGTCACTCGCAAATCAAAATAAGAATTATACATTATTCATGAAGTAACACTGGTATCCTGCTCAGATGTTGTGACTAGACATGATTGAATATAACTAGTTCAACGTTTATTGAGAAATTGGAAGGTGCACCTTTGTTCAATTTTCGACAACTATTTACATGTGTTTTGATCTAAATCCGAAAAAAATCCAGACTGAAACACGCACTTCATTGAATGGAATAACTGTGAGTGTCAATAGGCTGCATTGGAATGGTAATCAATGGAGCATAATAGCAATCAAATATTCTGATCAAGAAAAGGTCATAGAAATGACAAGAGATTAGCTGAAAAACAATCGAAACTAAGTTAATTTATGTTTTTCTTTTTAATCAAGCGTCTCTTGTGAGTCTTTTGTAGACGAAACACGCGTCTGTCGTTCAAATTAATAATTCTAGTATTTATGATGTAATACCGAGCAGAAATAAGTTAAAGGTGGAATTAACTGCTTCCTAAGCTCCTCAATTTGATGCGAGAGGGTTGACTTGAAGCTCGGATGGCAATAGACAAACTAAATGTCGGTTCTCAATTTATTTGTAAAACTGCCTCCTCAATCTCAACTTTGGATTCTTTAGTAAATAGCTCATCCAGACTTACATTCGTATCATAATTGAGATTCGGGTCCTTAGTATCAATTCCGAATTGTATGACACCGCAGGACCGTCCGTCTGCACCGCAATTTGTACCCGAACTTCGTCCATCTGTACCACTGACTGCACCTCAATTCCGTCCATTTGGACCCCTGTTTAGGCCACACCTAATGCGAGATGGGTAATTAGTTACTTGAAAAGTATGGGTAATTCTGATATTAGCTTATGCTCGAAAAAAGACAATCTTCGGCTTATACGCGTTAATATTTGAGGTATAAAACAAAACTGCTTTATTATGCATTTCTTGGTTTATATGTATTATTAGTTACATAGTGTGAAAGTGACATAATACGATTTATATGGGATTAGTAAATTGCATATGGGTTGAGACCGAACCTCGAACCAATATGGAATTTACTGACCCCATATATATCGTATTAGGTCACTTGTACACTGTGAAACGAATTTAGCTTACCGACTATCTTAACATGTGGCATTTAGACTAGTGGCTTTTCATAGTCTTCAATATTAAGACCCTACTTCCATTGGTCTATACAAAAACAAATGCCAACAATAACAACTTGTTAGCTTTTAATGTGTTTTCTGCACTCATTTCAATCGTTCATGATCAATTCCTTCGACTGATGAAAACGTTCAGATTTTTCCTCAGCACCGTGTAGCTTTTACAAAGGGACGTAACACCACTACTAACCGTGTACTGAAATAAACCACGTCTACTAACCCTATGTGAAATATACACGGTCTACACGCGGTTGCTTTAAACCAATCATATTCCTAGAAATGTATAGGAGGTAAAATTATAAATGATATTTTTATTTTTACAGAAATAAAAAATGATAACTTGGATATAATAGATTTACTGAACAACTATAGTTTATTTGCTTAACACAGCCAACGGTTTACAAAAAATCTGGTGGAATGAGGACTCATATAAACAGATTAGAAAAGGTTTTTTTTTCAAAATTTCGAAGACAGATTCGTAATTTGCGCCGTGTTATTTTTATAAACAGTATTATAAATCTTGCAAAGCAGTTGCCTCTTGATTGTGTGTATATATCCTAAAACACTACATGCACTAGGCACAGTAGGAATGACAAAGTTTGAGGTAAAAATTATATCACTGCTTGATATTTAATGGTTTTCCGCCTAGTAATAATGATTTTAAGAACGAAAAATCCTAAATTTTAGAGGACGATGATAATCTGTGAGAAATATTAGATGATTGTTGATGATGAAAATCAAATGTTGTTTTTTTTTACGATTATTAAAACTTGACAGAGAAAGGTACTTCTATTAAACGTTTTTTAACTGATGTGTCATCACTTAATAGCTTTTGTTTAAAATTTTAAGAATTGTGTATGCGTAATAAATGTTTTAAATGATAATGGTAGATTACCAGGACATGACTTTATCATTTATCAAACTACATGCAACAAAGTTTCTTTAGTCAACTGTTTTCTGTTATCACTAAATATATTTTCTTTGATAAATGAATAGCAACTGCGGTTGATATGTTTGTTTGCATTAAGCAGTGAACTCTATTTCTGCACTTTCCATTGATGTCAATATTAGTAGTAGTAAATATCCCAAGCATGCTAAATAGCTTGTAAAGAAACTTGTTTGTCAATACTTCACTCAGTGACGTCACTAATTAAATTCGATTGATGAATTGTTGTCTGACATCAATGGTGCTGTTGATAAAATAGTTTCTCTTTTAATGAAAATATTTTTCAACAAGTATTACTGTATAAGGAAAATATCCTAGATAAAAGAAACCATCCGATTAAGTTTGGTTCACAAAGTCATGCCACGAAAAGCGTCGAATATTTTACAAAACAAACAATACTCTGAACTGCAGTCAAGTTTAGCATTTGATAATTCATTGATAACATTCTGGCGTATCACAAACAAACAACTTGTAACGTCCCATTTCATTGGCCGAAAGATTCAAATACAACAACAATCGTAGTGTGCACGTGAATTGACACAGGTGACCGACAATGGAATGTACTATGTTTTACTACGAACGTAAACAGGTTTGTGTACTGCTGTGTTGTCGCCTGATTTAAAAATAATGGGGTCGAAATATTATCCTTGTGATATTTTTTTTTTATTTATAAATGTTCTCTATGCAACAACCCAATTATCATGTACCGGATTATGAAAAATATAAGGATAAATACATGTGCCACATTTATACTGATAAATAAATGAACCACTTTTAAATTTCTTTCACACTGACGGGATACAATTATATCCTACTTTATTGTCCCAACAATGTTGTAGTTACATGTAATAAAGATCTCATAATAAAAATAATTCATGATGGGTTGCACATTTCTCCAAAAACTTGTAATTGAATGAATTTACCGAGAAACATAAAATTGAAGGTTAACAAATTTAGTATGCTTATTTTAAATGAAGTACAAAATAACACATGTACAATATTTATTGATAACGCTCAGACACATAAGTGTGTAACATGAGGTCAAAGTATAATATGATGAAATGAGCATGCAGTACTATTTAAACACATAGAAATCAATTTGTAAATATTTTAGAATAAACAAGCAATTTTCTTAATAAAAATTGAAAGTCGTTTGTAGACTTCCATATTACATATGGACAATAATCCTTCCATTTTAATGTATTGTGGATTAATAGTATAGTATCTAGGTAAGTATTGGTTTCTATAATTAACAATAGAATCATGTTGACATACAAATAAAACATGAAATTCATCACCAACAAATTCATGACATAAAGTACACATTCTCTCTGGTCTAGGTATATTTTGCCAACGCCCCGTCTCGATTGGAATACGTAAGTTCGATGTCCTTAATTTTGTTACCCAGCCTCTATTCTGTTCAGATAGTCTGATCAGATATTTTCTAATCCAAAGTCCTTTTTAAATGTCCCATAAAATTGTCCCCGAGATGAATTTGCTATATCGCTAAACCGTGAAGTAATAAACTGATCACTCAATATTCGATCGAGATAATTTTTATCACAAAAGGAGGGACCCACCTTTCACCTTTTTATTAATACATTAAATGAATGAACACAATTTCTTAGAAATGTTCAATTGTTTGTTTTCATTACCAATCAGCGAGTTTGTTGACATAATACTTGGTTTTCTATGTAAATCTATGTAAATATTTTCATCACCTACATCGCCGAAGTTACAAACATGTGTAAAGTACATTTCATTTCATTGTGGCCAGTGTTTTGCTATCTCCATTTTCCTCTAAAGAACGCATGGTTTCCTGCTCCGAATTTACTTAGAATTCGGGATTTTGTTTTCAAAATTAAATAAACCTGGGACTATTGTACTAAAATATATTATGGCCCATACTAAACTGAATATGAAGAAAAAAAACATACTATCCAAAGTCAAATCCATAAAATCCCAAAACTTCCCTGTTTTTAAAAGCCATGAAATGATATGTAAATTTAAGTTGTCATTTGTGATTCTATTTTCATATTTCTATGTAGTTTCATATTAATAAAAAAAGGTTTCGTATACGCGAGATTAGTTTAAGGGTCGAGGAGGAGGCTGTGATATACTTACTATAGAATATGAATATTGAACACAAAACCTTATTGACCGTAAAATCGTGCAATATGTCTATTGTGTAATTTGGTTAATTATGTGTGTAGTTAATTACGGTCTCATAAGTCATAACGGACATTTACGTTTATCCAACAGCCTCGAGTCATTTCATTCATATTTCCTAATTTGGTCTCATTGCAAACACATGATGATGAAACTTAACAGATAGAAAAGGCGCACGGGGTTAGTCCAGAACTACTTGAGAGGATACAGTTGGATTCAATATATTTCGCCGTGAAAACTGTTAAGAGTTTTTCAGTGTAAAAAAATCAAATTTAAAACAAAAGGACCTTATTAGAACTTTTGCACACAAATATGATATAAATAAATTTCACATGCACATGTATATAATTTAGAACGCTTTGAGATAATTAAATACACAATCATGTACGTGATCATTCAACGCGTGTTTTGTTTTTAGCAGGTGTGCTTGGGCGGGGCTTAACTGAGTTTATTTGAGGTCGAAGGTTTGAATTGACCAATGACAACACTCGTTCCTTAACAAGTTGATCTAATAAAGTTTGTTTGACTGACAATGTCGCACTGCCTTTCGCTAAGCTTGGCCGCAGTTAAGTGTAATTACAGTTTAATAAAAGAATTTAAAAAAAAAAACAAACAAACAAAAGGTACGAAAAAGCCGGACAACATTTGAGATGAATAAATTTTCAAACGTTCCTAGCAGTGTTTCAAATGTGATCGTCGACAAATCTTTAAACAGCTTCGAAAAAGGCAGGTGCAAGAGAATAAATTTAGTATATATTCCTTATGTCCTAACTACAATCCCTTCCTTTTCACGAATGTGACCTACCGAAAAGACTATCTACTGGTTTGTAATAACATGAGCAACACGACGGTTGCCACATGTGGAGCAGTATCTGTTTACACTTCCGGAGCACCAGAGATCACCTCCAGTTTTTGGTGGGGTTCGTGTTGCTCAGTCTTTAGTTTTCTATGTTGTGTCTTGTGTACTATTATCTGTCTGTTTGTCTTTTTCTTTTTTAGCCATGGCGTTGTCAGTTTGTTATCGATGTATGAATTTGACTGTCCCTCTGGTATCTTTCGCCCCTCTTTAGTAAAAGTCAGTTCTACGATGATTTAAAATCTTGGAATAAAATAAAGATTCAAATACAGATAATCAAGTTTTAACGAGTTTATAGAAAACAGTGGCGGATCCAGAGGGGTGTCCTGGGGTTGGAACCCCTTTTTTGTTTTGGACGATCAATGCATTTGAATTGGGACATATAGTTGGAACCCCATATCCCCCACCCCCCACCCCCCACCCAACCCTGTTTTAAGAATTACTGGATCTGCACCTGAAAATAGTTAAATCTATGAATATTTCTAATTGAAGAATTTTAGAAGTTGGCATTTTCCTGTTTTGTTAACGGCTGGCTGCATTAAATCATTTTATTTATACAAATGCTTATCAATAATACAGAAGACATTGCCAAAAATTGGGCATCTGTACTAAAACCTGCAAACTTAAGTTTTATCGAAATAAACCATACCAATATGATACGTTGAATATAGTAAACAGAACTTTACCGATGTTAAAGTTTCATAAATCCATTCGAAAAATAAATTTAAAGTATACACAATTAGTTGTCTTTATGTAGTGCTAGGAATTTGCTTTATGGGACTTTACCAGAAGCCCAGCCCCGATATAAGAGTATACATGTTTTTATTGCAATATTCAGTTCTTTAAATATAATAACAAGTAGAATGTTTGTCATATTTTTTAATAAGATATTATTTTTATTATAACATGTCAGTTGATAGATATCAAGCAAAGCTAGTATCCACAATTTCTAACCTAGAAGGTATTTCAAAATGACTGTTTTAAAGCTTAGAATAGTTGTGGAAAATATAGTATTCAATAATAATATTTATAATATGAACTAGCTGATTTTCAGTTCTCAACGCTACATTAACGCTTCGTATATATATAGTAAACGCAACTAAAAAACCAACAGTTGAACACATTTACTTATACTTTAATTTGTATCTTTAATTACTTTTCCTATATGTATGATGACACCAATCGAATTTTACTATATCATGCGCTTTATACGCATTCATATAATGTCTTATATCTCAGCATTAGATAAGGAAAAATCCAAGCGATTGTAATATTTCATTTTAAAAAGCAACGCTGATGATGTGCTTCCGATGTAAATAGAAGATAGGCGAAAGATACCTAAATTTTTAGTTGATAAAATTGAAAATGTCATTGTAAATAAACATATAAAATATCAAAACAAGAACACCTATATACAAAACACAACATATAAAACAAACGACTGGGCACAACAAACCCAACCAACACTTCATCTTGACTTTAAAAGGTGAATAAGTTCAACTTTAAAACTCATTTCCTTTTGTATATAATTTACTTTTGGATGTAAAACTTCTTCTGATTGGCTGAACGTTTTTGCCTGTCAGCTCATAGACAAAATTTTGTCATGTGACCGTGACGTAATCAATATTTTTTTTCACGATTTACTCTTTTTCTAAAACAGCAAAATGCTTCCAATTGGTGGATGACGATATTTTATACAACTGTAAAACTTAAATGGAGGGCGTTCCTTAACAATATATATATATCAATTTCTTCAAATAATACTGCAAATAGATTCCTTTAGCTATATAGCTACAAACGATTATTTGAAATTTCAAATATTCATATAAGCGGACTTATTTATTAAGTAATTGTAGAATTCTATAAAATAATAACACTTAGTCAGAAATGTAGGTAAGCAGTGATTATGAGACTTAAACGTACTCTTTTAGCGAACCTTTAAATGTGCTATATTTCTCTAGATGTTAGTCTAAGTTAGCAATATTTTAAGACTTATGATGATCGGTTGTTTAATTATAAAGAAATTATTTTACACAATTCTAACAAAACCACAAAGTAAACGAAATCAAGGCTAGGTTGACACCTTCTTTAAAGACTAACATTAACTCAATTTTAGTTTCTCAACTTTCAAAGTCGTACATTTTGGTCTTTTCATTTTACTCATTCGAACGTTACTGATGTGTCTTTTGTAGACGAAACGCGTGTCTGGCGTCCAAAATTATTAGCTTGGTTTCTTTGGTGACATGATTTTTAACCATAATCATATATGATTATTCCAACAGTTATGGCAAAATTAATACGTCCAACTTTTGTATAATTTCCCGCAACTATAACAGATATAAGAAGATGTTGTATGAGTGCCAATGAGACAACTCTCCATCCAAGTCACAATTTGTAAAAGTAAATCATTATAGGTTAAATAACGGTCTTCAACACGGAGGCTTGGATCACACCGAACAACAAGCTATAAAGGGCCCCAAAATGACTAGTGTAAAACCATTCGAACGGGAAAACCAACGGTCTACTCTATATAAAAAAAAAACTAGAAACGACAAACACTTATGAACCACATCAACAAACGACAACTACTGAACATCAGATGACTTAGGACAGGTGCAAACAAATGCAGCGGGTTTAAACGATTTAATAGTACCGCCCTTCACTCTTTTCTGAAACAATAGTGTAACATCACAACATAAAAAGACACACTATAAAATATCAATTGAAATGGCTTAACTCAATCAAAAGACATATTTATTCAAGTGAACATACACTCAACGAATAAATTCGAAATATGATACAATGTAAATACAAAATCAATAAAATGAAGGATGAATAAATAAAGGCAACAGTAGTATACCGCTGTGAGATGTTAAACAATATAAACATGTATTTTGTATTAAATCAAAGCTGTTTGGAAAATTCCATGTCGCATGAGGTCAATATTGAGTGACATCTAACAGACTGAAACATACACGTTTTAACACATAAGACGATTTGAATTGCTATGAGTGTCAATAGACAATGTGACGACGATAAATCATGTTGCAAAATAGCAAGGTTTGTCAAATATATTGAAAACGAGAAGGTCCTGGAAGTGGCAAAAATTAAATGACAAAAATAAGCTGTATTCCAGCAATATCCAGTCAAAATACGTAGACGGTAGACATTACTGCTATCTATACTACACGAGTTAAGTTGGGATCATCCTTCGTAAATTTTACGGACGCCATCACGAGTTGGTTGACCGTTATGGATTAACCGTTTCACAGATGATATCGGATATGTTCTCTATGTCGTAACTACAATCCCTTCCCTTTTCACGAATGTGACCTACCGAATTAGACTTTTACCGGGTTTGTAATAATATGAGCAACACGACGGGTGCCACATGTGGAGCAGGATCTTCCGGAGCACCTGAAATCACCCCTAGTTTTTGGTGGGGTTCGTGATACTTAGTTTTATATGTTGTGTCTTGTGTACTAATATTTGTCTGTTTGTCTTTCGCAGCCATAGCACTAATGATAGATAACGCACGTGCTTTAATCACAACAATATCGATCTTTTGTTTACATTTTGTTTTCACTTTTTCCTTTTCGTTTTATGATGGAGAGTGAAAATAAATACAAAACAGGTGGTGGGAACTCATGTTCAGTTCATGGTTGTTCCAATAATCGAAAAAAATAACTTTGTGGAAGAAATCAATGTGTGAATTACATGGTGAAATGCACGACCATTGTCCCTGTTTAATTCCTTACAGACTACATGTAATGCCATCCAAGGAATCGATAAGGCTTGAGTGGATAAAAGCTTTAAATCGGAAAGATCTTCCGAAAAACGTATATGTATGCTCTGAACATTTTATTGACGGAAAACCTACAGATCGGAATCCTTCTCCTAAGTTAAAGATGGGGTATGAAAACAAGACAACTCCTGGTAGAAGAAAAATTTAAAGCATCAGTTGACAGTGAAAAAAAGAAAACTAGAAGATGGTGATTCCGATTCCGATATGGAAATAACAGAATTGGACACTACTTTAGAAAGTGAACCAGGCACAAGTACGTCGTCTGAAAAAATACCGGAGGCTATTTGTAGTTTAATTGTTTTAGAAGCTTCATCAACTGTTTGTACACAATATCTTGAATCAGACTTCTTACCGCAGACAGATCACACCTAAGGGAAAGAATGGACCGATTTTCTGACTCGATTTTCTCAAACAAATATAGTTTTAAAAGAAGAAAAGGGAGTTTAAAGTAAATCTGATGGAGCAATTATGTCTGCTGCACAAAATTTAATAACGGACAATGACGCTTTATTGTATACAGGGTCACAAAAGAGGTCTTTTTCACGCTGGTGAAATGTATTACTCCTTTCAATACATTTAGTTTTCAATTAGAGGTAGCAGATCAATTACTCCTTGTGCTCATGAGACTGAAGTTAAATTTAATTTTGACGATCTATGCAGAAGATTTGGTATATCTAGTGGTTTAGCTTGCAAAATATTTAATTCGTGGATTCCTGTGTTGGCAGATAAGTTAAAGTCCTTGATAGTGTGGCTCCCTAGAGAAGTAATAAGAGACTGTTGTCTCGAATCATTTAGGAAAATTATCCAAGAACTACCTGTAATATTGACTGTGCTGAATCATTTATATAGAGGCCAACTAATTCAAGGAGTAGGGGTGAAACGTACAGCAATTACAAGTCCCATAATACAGCTAAATATTTAGTTGGAATATCCCACATGGACAAATTATGTTCATATTTAAAGCTTTTGGTGGTCGTGCTAGTGACACATTTATAGTAGAAAAAGTGGATTCATGAATTACTTGCTTCCAGGAGACGAGATGATGGCAGATCGTGACTTTACAATAGACGACTTATTGTTTCCTTTGCGTGTTAATCTGAACATTCCAGCGTTCACAAAAACAAACCTCAGTTAAGTGCAGAGGATGTGAAAACCACAAGAAGGATTGCCATGTCCCCATTCTAAAGCACTGATAGTCCAAAAATTCCAACCACCGGAATCACCCCCCACCCCCACCCCTGGATCTGCCACTGCATGTACATCCAAGTCGTTGAAGATCACCCATTACAGTATGTAGTTGCTATAGACTCTAAATGATTTAGAGGTTGACGTACAATATATTATAATTGTATTATATTATAGATCCATTGATTGCTGGTTACTTAGCGTCCAGTGGCAAATAGTTTATGCATATTCAGGATGACATATATATATGTATTCAATAGACATCTGTTTATTGTTTAAGCCTGTGTGTTTCCTTCTAGACGTTTTTGGTTATTTTATGGATTCCCCCTATTTAATTTACCTTGGTGTTTGTTTTTTTTTTTTTGTAAAACTTATTGTGTAATAGGATGTCTGTCACATTGATATATACATTGTACCCCACGTCTCCTCTCATTCATAATTTATGATAAAACTTTCATCGCAATACATCAATCAAAGAGTAAAAAAATCAGTTAGGGGTATTTACATGAAAACATTTAACTTGGACACCCTTTATATATCAATAAGTAGTTTCATGATAAACCTTTTAAGATTTTTTACTCTTTAACTGATGTAATGGGATGAAATTGTTACAACTGACAAGCAATTTAAATGTCCTTAAAAATAACAAAGGGTCATTTGTGATAAGCCAGACAACACAACTATGTGGATAATTAAGACACAACATGGTATTAACTTTGTAAATATTACTTAACACAGTAGGGCAGTTAATTGACATATGACTGATTGAAAAATGTAAACAAACTACAAGTTCAACTAAAGGCTCCCTTCTATCATTATCTGAACCAAACTAGACACACATGTGTAAATTTATCCTGCCCTAAGAGATGCAGAAAGACTGATTTTAACCTGACCATACAATAAAATTGAAATAAATGTACCTACATTGTACATGTAGTGTGCATATCAAGAGCAACATTGAAAATCACAACACTATGAAAGGTCTCCTTAAATGATCAATCGAAGTGTAAAGACTGGAATGTTAATTTACACAACAAGTGATGCTATTTACATAATATATTTACATTGTTTAAACCACACAAGTGACAATCAAGTTGTTTGAAGAATACACACACTGGCAATCATACCACATCTCGCTAATTATAAATAACCAACATATAAAAAATTAAAGGGATTTTTTTTTGGTTTAAAACAAACAAAACAATTTTCAATACAAATTTATTTCCTTGAAATTTTCTGGCATTGAACTTTTAACTTCACTATACATGATGAACTTTATATATAGTTCTTGTTACGATTGAATGCTTTGTTTACGTTTTTATCATTACTGTAATGGCGGACGGTATTGTAGAGCGCCAAGCGGCGACGATCATTACTACGGGTGATAATTGAAAAACGTGTCTATATATAAACTTACATTTTGTTAATATACTGTCAAACAACGACTTCAGGAAACGTGGTATGATTGCAAAAGAAATCATTATCCACCAGAGATCAAATGAATTTGATATAACCAATAACAGGCTACTATACCGCTTTCAACAATGAGAAAAACTCAAATAGGATAGTCGGTTAAAAAGACCTCGAAATGGAAAATGTAATAGAAATCAACCCTGAATAATAATGGCCTTATTTATAACAAAACAATTTAGGAAAAACAGATGTGATAGACCTAAACTAACGACTACCGCTGAAATGCATGCTTCTGACTTGTGAGAGACACATAAAGAATATGGCGTGGTTAAACATGTTGTTTGCGAGCACCCAAACATTATCTAACTTGAGACAGAGGTGTAACAGCACAACACGAGAATACAGTTGCTATTAACTTAACTAAAACGAGTCACAAAACAACCGAAATACAAACAATAAACACACAGCTCCGATATAAGACTACTCATAGATAATGAAAGTTAATTCAAAGCCAATTACAACTCATAGATAAATCATGTTATCCAATCAGTATACATGTACTTCAAAACAGTTCATTCAAAAATTATTTGCAGATATAAACAATTTTTGAGTCAGTGGTGGGAGGGGTCTTTAAATTTTAACCACATTTATAATGGAACAATACCTACTGAAACTTAAGCATGATCATCGGATAAATAAATAAATATATATATCTATATAATACAATTCGTCTAAATAACAGCCCAACAATGTTAGATCTGTAAATTTGCGTTAGCAAATTTTTGTTCTTCCTGGCCGAGATTAGAACTTATGCTACTAAGATATCGTGGCACCAAATCACCTTGCACTGTGCCCGACACGCTAGACCACTCGACCACCTAGACTCTACATAATAAAGCTTTCGGTGGCTGGGTGTTACCTTTCCTCGTCAGTTTTATTCTAGCGTCGTAACACATTACATGATATATAAGACATGAAGATGGAATTGTTACAGATCAGCTGAATTATGTATTGTAAAGATCCTACAAATTAATGTAAGATGCAGTCACAGAAATAATTATATTATAAGTACGTCTGAACCAGTGACGACTCTACAACAGATTGTATCCATCGGATCACCAGTGATGGTGATACAAGGCCGAAAACACATTCTGTATATATAGTTCATCAAAATAACAGCCCAACAATGTTAGATCTGTAAATTTGCGTTACCAAATTTTTGTTCTTCCCTGGCCGGGATTCGAACTCATGCTACTGAGATATCGTGGCACCAAATCGCCTTGCACTGTGCCCAAGGCGCTAGACCACTCGACCACCTGGGCTTTACATAATAAAGCTTACGGTGGCTGGGTGTTACCTTTCCTCGTCAGTTTTAATATAGTGTCGTAACAAATTACATGATATATAAGGCATGAAGATGAAATTGCTACAGATCAGCTGTAATATCAATAAATAATTCAGCTGATCTGTAACAATTCATCTTCATGCCTATGATTAAAAGAAGAAGATGGAAGGCGATTTGGTGCCACGATATCTCAGTAGCATGATGTCGAATCCGGCAAGGAAGAACAAAAATTTTAGATCAAATAAACCGGGACACGATAGAAATTGTCATATCAGCAAAAATTATCTTCGGGGAGAATTTAATTAAAAATGTCTATGTAATAATGATAAAGTAAAGGATTTAAAAAAACAAATCAAATGTTTATGTTGTACATTCTCAAGTTTGTAAAGTATATGGTTTGTTGAATTACTGTTATATAACTATACTTACGAGTTTTGCCATTTTCACACAAAAAGCAGACAGATTACTGCTCTTATGTAAAACATTTATATTTACATATATCCAAGTAATTTAGAAACGTTTTTCTCTTAAAGTGATAGTTATAATTATATTCCTCGTGAAATTGTTTACACAGGGCATGGGTTCACTCTGTTCGCTGTCTACTATTATGTAGAAAAGAATCAATCGTATAAAAATGTTTTGTATGTTTGCGTTTACGTTTAATACCAGGTTTATAAATCAGGAAAAACCTGTACCAAGTCAGGAATATGACAGTTGTTTCCTATTTGTTGGATGCTTTTGGTTTTGAATGTTCCTTGGAGTTTGGTATTTTTACTTTTTTATCATTGTCTACTCGATTCGCTGTACATAAATATGTATGTATTTTCGCTCATGTTACGCAGTTCCTGTGGCTAAGTTGTATATTTTAACAGACATCTAAACAT
>JAASAO010001029.1:0-27371 GCA_017311375.1 Mytilus coruscus | reverse complement strand
ACCTAGGACAGGAGTGTAGCAGTATAACATAAGAACAAACTATAAAAATCCGTTTTATAATAGAACAACAAAGGATATGGGTGTCCATTCGTGACACAATTTATGGTTGTTTGATAAGTTCTTATTCTAAAAGTCAGACGTCATCCTGATAAAAAACGTTTTCCACTGTCAACTTCCTAAAGTACTTTCCAACTAAAATATCTTTTTAATGTTACCATAGTTTTTATTATGGTACGATATGGTACAATTTTTACAGATGGACGATAAACATTCGAAAAAAAATGTAAGCAATATGCACCTAGTAGTCGCGCAAGTTTAAATGCAGAACTTTATAATTGCATACATTTACAGCAATATATTAAACCATGGTGTTTCTTATTTCTTTTTTAGTTTTTTCAACATAACCAAAGAATGTAAAATTGTATTTTACGTCTTGCATATAATTTTAATGAAGCCATTGTACTACGAAGCTTTTAATTGTAACGCTAACTTCACTACGTTTATTATATTGGTATTTGATATTGATATTGATATAATTCCATATTCACTCACTTTATACCTAAAGAATGAATTAATGCCAATTGAAAAAAAAAATAAATGTTTTATAACATACAAAATGCTTGTCTGTATCAAGAACCTACTGTATCCGTTTACTGTAACTGTCTTTAAAGGGGTATTGACATGTAATTTATATACTTTTTCTTCTAACTTCTGAAATTGGTTTTGATTTGGTTACTATTTTTATGGTCATTTTGGTCATATTTCCATTCACACGGTTTGATATTAGTGTATGACATTACTGATTGCGATGTTTTTTTTTTTTTTTTTTTTTTTTTTTTTTGGTTTAGTGTTTTATGCATTTGTGTTTTTTTATTACCAGTTTGGTATCTTTCGCCTCATTTATTCATAGAGTGGATCTAACCATTATCATCGACTTTCCTAAAGGGCTTCAAGCAATACTATATAAAAATAATGATATCAACCATCTAAATTTTTGGCTAGGGACAAACACCTCAACACGGGTAGGTGACTTCTCGGTACTCACTTACCCTTTTTGAAATAAATTTGGATAATTTTCTGTGGGCATCTTTTGTTTTATTTATTACGCATTATGAAAGGCCCAAGTTTAACCATACGAAACAACTTTTACCAGAGATATAAAAAAATCCACAAAGAAAGAAGGTTATATAAAAATGAGTTTAGAAGAATCTTAGCATTATAACATATCGATTTGAAAGACGAAAATACAGAACTAAACTAAACAGTATTAAACATAACCATACAGGTGGCTGTTATTATGTATTAAACTCCATAAAGCAAAGTCAGTAACGATACAATTGGTGTTATCTATTCTTTCTTACTCCTGTTTGTTTCAAAAGAGAGTACAATAATCCAATATTATTAACCGTATTGATTGTATTGCACCTGATGCGAATTTCGACAAAAATTTCTATTCAGTGATGCTCGAGGGCCAAATCTTATTCAATTTTTATAAAACCAATACGTACAAAAGTTTCGACAGAGCCGGACAAGGCAGTAAAAATGAAAACAACACGTTATATAAATTTCATGCGTCCGAAGCGCTTTTCTGGATTTACCTTCATTAAGAACGCTCAAAGCCAAATATTTGAAAGCCAAGGATTTATAAGAACCGAAACAATTAGAGAGCTATATGACCAAAAGAACATAAAAATAGCCAAATCCATCTACGGCCAACTTTACCTGAGGGAGTTGAAACCGTAGTTTTATTTTAATTTCAAAATTTATTAACTGACAATTTTAGAAAGGATTGTTATAAATCTTGTTAGTACTGAAATACTGACTACTGTGCTGATGACCCTCGAGGACTGATAGTCCACCAGCAGAGGTATCGACCCAGTGCTGTAAAAAATGAAAACAACACGTTATATAAATTCCATGCGTCCGAAGCGCTTTTCTGGATTTACCTTCATCAGGAACGTTCAAAGCCAAATATTTGAAAGCCAAGGATTTATAAGAACCGAAACAACTGAAGAGCTATATGACCAGAAAGAACCTAAGAAATAGCAAAATCCATCTAAGGCCATATTTGCCTCAGGAGTACAAACC
Source organism: Mytilus coruscus (assembly GCA_017311375.1). NCBI lineage: Eukaryota > Metazoa > Mollusca > Bivalvia > Mytilida > Mytilidae > Mytilus > Mytilus coruscus. The sequence goes on along the minus strand of JAASAO010001029.1, from coordinate 25,283 downwards.
GTAGTTTTATTTTCAATTTCAAAATTTATTAACGGACAGTTTTAGAAAGGATTGTTATAAATCATGTTAGTACTGAAGTACTGACTACTGTGCTGATGATTCCCTCAGGGATTGATAGTCCACCAGCAGAGGTATCGACCCAGTGCTGTAAAAATGAAAACAACACGTTATAAAAATTCCATGCGTCCGAAGCGCTTTTCTTGATTTACCTTCATGAGGAACACTCAAAGCCAAATATTTGGAAGCCAAGGATTTATAACAACCGAAAAATTGAAGAGCTATATGACCAAACAACCTAAAAATAGCCAAATCCATCTAAGGCCAACTTTGCCTGACGGAGTTGAAACTGTAGTTTTATTTTAATTTAAAAATTTATTAACGGACAATTTTTGAAAGGCTTGTTATAAATCATGTCAGTACCGAAGTACTGACTACTGAGCTGATGATACCCTCGTGGACTGATATTCCGCCAGCAGCGGTATCCACCCAGTGCTGTAAAAATGAAAACAACACGTTTATAAATTTCATGCGTCCGAAGCGCTTTTCATGATTTACCTTCAACAGAAACGACCAAAGCCAAATATTTGAAAGCCATGGCTGTATAAGAACCGAAACAATTGAAGAGCTATATGACCAAAGGAACCTTAAAATAGGCAAATCCATCTAAGACCAACTTTGCCTCAGGAGTAGAAACCGTAGTTTTATTTTAATTTCAAAATTTATTAACGGACAATTTTAGAAAGGATTGTTATAAATCATGTCAGTACCGAAGCACTGACTACTGAGCTGATGATACACTCGGGCACTGATAGTCCACAAGCAGAAGTATCGACCCAGTGCTGTAAAATTTGGTTCTTCAAATATTTAAGCCCTCGAGCATCACTGAATAGACATTTTGTCGAAATTCGCATCAGGTGCAATAAAATCAAATACGGTTAATAACATTGGATTATTGTACTCTTTTGAAACAAACAGTAGTAAGAAGGAAAGATAAAACACACTTTAAGTGATCAAAAGATCGACCAGCACGATACCTATCAAACCGGAGATAAACTCAGGATAAAATTTCCTTTTTCTAACTGTATGCTTCTGTCGTGATAAATTTTAATGAGGCTTATTCAACCAGCTGTTTTAATTAGATGTAGATTCTTAAAAGTTTTAAGGATATACTTCAAAATCTTCAATCACAATCAATAAATTTTGAACCTGTATCAAAACTTTGGATTTTATTACGCTCTACACTTTCATTAATAAGTTGAAAGATCGACGACATCTTTTATTTTACAGACCTTTTTTACCAGAAATGGGATCTTGGTTACAAATTCTGTTTTTAAGCTCATGACAAATCTTACTTTGTGAATTTCCACATTGATTGAAAGAACAAATTCATATTGATTGAAATTATCAAAATGCTTAACCGTTTGACACTCAATTTCATTAGGTACGAATTGAAAGATTTCTCTTATTACTCATGTCACTAGCAAATTACGTTTATTCTGAAATGGTCGATTTGATCTTTATATTGGCTGATAAAACTAAACAGTCTTGTCTAAGGTAAGGAAAAGAATGGGCGCTCGCCAACATGTTTAACCCGCTACATTCTATACGAGCCTGTCCGAAATCAGAAGCCTGTTATTGATTGGTTTTTGTTTGTTGCTGTTTCTCATCTTTGTATTTCGTTTATTGTTTTGTAAAGTTTGTTCTTGTCTTTGCCGTTGCATCACTGTTCTAGATAAGGAAAGGGTTGGTCGCTCGCAATCAAATCTAACCCCGCCACAGTCGATATGATCCTTTCCCAAGTCAGAAGCCTGTTATTAAATGGTCTTCGTTTGTTAATGTTTCTTGTCTTTGTTTTTCTCTTATTGTTTTGTATAGTTTGTTCTTGTATTTTGACATTGAACCAGCTTTCCAGGTGAGGGAGTGTTGGGCGCCCTTTACATATTTTACCCCACCATATTTTGTATGTACCTGTCCTAAGTAACGAGCCTGTAATTCAGCGGTTGTTTGTTTTGTTATATATTGTCAATAGACTGTACAGATTTTAATTGACTGCAAGCAATATCATGAATATGTCTGAACATTTCTAAATTGACCGCAGTGGATAAATCTCAAAATTTATTGAAATACTAAATATAACTTATCTGTCAGGAATTCGTTTGATGCGTTTGAGCCTTTGATTTTGCCATTTGTTAAGGGACTTTCCGTTTTGAATTTTCCTTGAGTTCGGAATTTTTTCAGATGTATTAATGATGTTCTGTCACTCAATATTGCTTACATATCATATATCGGAGTGCATTTTAACTGTAGACTACTTTTGAACCTACAAGATATGAGTCCTGTCTCGATTTTTCTCCCTTGTAAACTAGAATCTGATCAAAGGGTCGATTGTCAGAATAGTTCGATTTGTTAAAGGAAATATGTTCTTTTTATCGTTTGCTTATTGAGTATTCAGCTCTATGAAATTTAAGCATAAAGCTTTTCAATATTTAGTATCAAGCGAACTCTGAGAAATGTTATAAACATTACGTATTTAGTGTACTAAAACGTATATTATTCCTGTTTATTTAACATCCTACGATTCTAGTATTGTGAATATAATGAATTAATAGCAGAAACCAAAATTATCTAAATATTTGATAAATTTAATATGTATTCCTGAAGGCCATGACGCATGACATCTTTACTTCTCATTATTGTTGTGGCGCAGCTGGAACCTTCAACATACATTTCAGTATTGCATGTAGGTGTCATAGGATCCCCATGTCATCCTCCAAGTCAGGAATCTGCAAAATAAAAAAAACATTAGATATTTTTTAAGTGATGAACACCAAGTCTTGATTTACGATTCACATGCAATCGAAACGAATGATACGCATGCCAGTGTGCACAAAACCAAGTAGCCAATTGTTCAGGAAGTAACATATATATATATTTAAGCGTAAACTCATATAAAAGATAGTCCAAACGGATAACAATCAACTGTACCTGATGGAGTAATATCATGGTTTATCGTAACTTCTAAATAACAATCTGATTTTTATAAAAGTATTAAAATAATGAAGCTACCTGAAACATGCATTAAAACATCTGTGAAAGGACATTTTGAAGATGGTTGACATTATATTATATTAAATGGGTTAGAATGAACAACCGGAAAATGAATTGTGACATTTTATGTTGTTACTCCTTCTCATTTTATATTTTTAAGTTATCAGAAGTTAAATTAAAACTGGTATCTTGAAAACTTGTTAAAAGTGTTTTGTGGCATTTCAATCAAATCCTGATACACAGATATGTCAAAATATACTTCGCTTTTAGTTAATGTTAAACCTTGCTGTTATATTTGAAAACTTGAACAATTTAGAATGATTAAAAACTTATTCACGATTTGGTCCTTATTCTGTTTTGTATTTGACCAGCTATAATGATTAAACAATGATTTATGACAACTATTAGAACCTAACTGACATGAGCTGTTTATTAGGTCAGATAATTTGTGTAATTTTTTATTTGTTTGTCTGAAATTATTGTTTTGACGTTAACGATTCCATTTAATCTCTCAGAAGTTTTACATTGATATTACAGAATTCTGTAAAAAAAATATGCAATAAAAACAATTTCTAGTCTGCATTTATCTGATTATATTTGTTATCTGTTGAAGCATATACATTCGTGGGTGATGTGCACCTTAAATCATCATCTTTTCGGTCAAATCGTTAGAAAAAGATACAAGGTCGTCTTCTTTGTGTTGTCAAATTATTTGGATGAAACAAAATGTTCTTGTGTGTCCTCTATCTCTTATCAGGTGAATGTGCAAATCGATGTATTTTTCATTAAAGGATTGTACCTTTATTGTGTTCCGATTATTCATAGCATTATATATTTCGTCTTCGTCAAGCCCATGGATCTGCATTTGCCTATCTTCAGCGTTGTCCATAGAACTACCCAGAATTTGATTATGTTCAGGAATTACTTTGCTTTTATATTCAGCACTGCGTTCGAATGTCTGCAAAAGATTTAGAAAAAGAAATATAAAGACATAGCAACAAAAGAAACCCACCATTATCTATATTCTTGTTTTCAATATAAAAAACTTTAAAGTGTACAGTACAACAATTAATAGGTGTTGTACTTTGTCTACTTTAAAATGTTTACATGTACTAATTTGTAATCAATTTAACAATGATTTTTACTCTACCAAATACTGTAATAAACGCGGTATACTACGCAAACGTACCACTCGAACAACAAGGTGAATAAATGATAATTGGTCGGGATCCGGAAAATTTTCAAAAGATGTTGCTGAATTTAATTCTAAGCTTTAATTCGACGTTGAAAGGCATTGTGTTGGTCAAATCATCTATTTTAAGAACATTGCTGAATACATTATAAATTCATTTCTATTTTAAATAATAACAGAATTGAAGAAAGTATGTGCTATTTGTCAGTATGTTTGTTAAATACATAGCATATATATGTACGTTTTATATGCTCATTATGTTTCATTATACACAGAAAAGAGTATGGTGGGGTTGATTTAATATTTTACTTTGTTTCCAAATTTGATTATAAACTAATCTTTATTTCGGATAAACAACAGATACTGATGGCGCTTGGAAAAAGTGGATCTTATTATTATATACTCCTACATCTTTCAATGGGTATGGCAAATTCTTGTCACCAGAGCCTTTCATATGCTTAAGGTTAACGGCATCAACTTTCCCTGGTTCGTATAAGCACTGCATTCAAGGTTCTCATCGTCTCTCTTACAAGCTTGTCCACTCTTAAAAAAGTAATACAATGTTTTTATCAAATTATGAATTTTAAGTGTTCTTGCGCAATAGAGATTGTCCATATGAGGATCTACCTTTTTGTATTTTTACCTCAATTTCAAATCTGCCGAACTTTGCGTTATTTTAATTCAATTCTGTTTATATTTCATTTCTACTCTACTCTAAACTGATATTTACTTTCTCCAAATTATTTATGATTGTTTTACAGCAATGTGTAGTTTCACTTTCAGTTTTCCATTGGTCAAAATTCAGCTATGACGTAAAACTGATTGAATAACAGAATAACACTATCATGACAACACGAATAGGGCGATAATGCCTGATAACGTCACATGGAAAACAGTATTGTTACAGATTATTAAATGTAAAGATAACTTATGAGGAAATAGATAAAACCAATTTATCTTGATTGGTACGATATATTTCCTCACTCGTCAGATCGGGTTTTAACTTTTGAAAAATCATTTCTCGAAAGAAAAAATATATCCAGCTCAACACTCTAAGTAGACGTATAATTTCTAAAAATAGATATATGAACGTTATATAAATATCGAATATTTAACAATGTTTTTATGACTAAATTACTAATTATCCTAAACTTTTATAAGAAAATTATGTAAATATTTACCGTATATAATATATATTTAATAAATTTGTAATGCATTATAGCTTAAATCAAGTCGTTAACTAAATGTTTTACATACAGATTAACCTGTCTCGCATTCATATGAGAAATGAACAGGCTGAAAATGTCATTTCATGTATCTTACAATCAAGTACAAGAACGTGTCATGATTTTGTTCGATTCGAAAATAAATTATCTATTGCAAAACTTTTCATTCATGAAATCCGATTATCATTGATGTTTTCGATGCACTTGATATCTGTCATGTCAATCACTAGCACAATTTAACGTTCATTAGAATAAATGAAAATTGATAAAGTTTCAAATGTTATGTTTAAAAGTATCTTCGTTTGAAAAACACAAAATAAAGTGACAGTATTCGTAATACACTCAGCCAAAACCAAACATCTAACCATAATTTGAAGACGGCATCTAGCACCCAGATCGGATTTCTTTTCATTCATGTATTACCAGATACACTATGGCAAAACAACTGATAAACAAAGAGCTCTGTTACTAAACTGAAATATATTATTGAAGGCTGTAACGTGAATTGTCACATTGACCTATAGTGTCTTTTTGGGGTAGTATCCAAATTTGTCAAAATAACGAACATAAACCTAAACAACTGTCATTCAAAAGAGGCCTATCTAGCTATAAAACTACCACTTCCTCTTTTTTGGAAAATGCATGTACTAGCTCAGGAATAACAGGTTGTTTTGTTCACTTGTTCCGTTGGTTGATAGCGTTGGATGTGTCAGTTTTGTGGACTTCTCCTTATTGAATTTACCTTGGAGTTCGTTAATTTAGTTATATTATTTTACTTGTTCACATTCCTGCTCTTTTGTGTTTGTTGGATGGTTGTTCTTGGCAAATATACCATATTTCCTTAATTTTAGGGATACACTTCCTAAGATAAAGTCATGTGTAAGCTGCTATCGTTGTTTTTAAAATTGCAAAATTGATACACTAACCGAACTATGTATTTAGTAACAGTAATCTCTAAAAAAATTTAACTATTGTTATAAAAATCAAAGCAGAATTCTGAAACAGCATCATTTTTGGACAGACCAGATTTATTGACATCCTAGCATTACAAATATGATCTCCAAGAAAATATAGCATAATGGTGAGACATGCACGAAATGAATCTTGTCCTCCCCTAAGCCATCTACGAACTTATCAATAAACAACATAACTTTGATGTAATGCATGATGTCAACTGTTGCGGAACTTGTTTTAATTTGCTTACCGGATGGTAATAGTTTTCAAATGCTCCCGAATCAATATATTTGTATTCAAAGATTCGGTCAATCATGCCAATAGCAGATATAGATGCTGCTTGTGCGTCCTTTCTCGATTTGTCCGTAGAGTTGTCTGGGAATATATCCTATATCATAACAGTGTATTTCATGATTAAAAGTTTTACACAATAAGAAATGATGAATCTATTTAGCTTGCTTTAGAAAAGAAAATAGAAATTTACTAAAAGAGTTCAAAATATGAATTTTGATTGCGATCTTTTACCGTTTTTCTTTTTTCTTTTTTTATTCGCTCGAGGTATTTCATGAATGTTGTCTAACTGTTTATTTACTCACATGATCACCAGCTGCTTCCTTCATTGGCTTACTCAATGTGTTTCCCATTGTATTATAATTTTCCTCGAACTGTAGAATAATGACATTAAATTAGTTATTTTTATAAGACGCCTTTCAAACGATTTGGGTCCACAACCGTGTTTAAAAATGGAGAACGTGCTTGTCAGCTGATCGCCAATTCGTAGTTTATTTTATCTGTTCGAATTACTCCATTCTATAGGTAGTTACAAACAACTCGGAAACATATAAATAAACGGCAATATGAATTTGTTGAACGGTTGTTTTATATAAAATCAGAGTCATTAATTATATTTAGTAACAAATTTGTAGAAAAGAGTTTTTACACAAATACTTGTAGGAAAGTGTGGGCGTTAGCATTGAGTGCCTTCACGATTTCAAATGAACATTAGAAGAAATCGAAGAGGAAAGGTTTTTTAATTTGAAAACTGCGAGAACCCTTTAAAACATCCTAACCTCCTTTTAAAGAACAACCAGTAAAGGTTTTCGCCACCTTTTCGTCAATATTGGTAGTTTTCACATTTTCTAAATCTATTTCTTGGCACCATATCAGGTTAATCATTATTTGATTGGTTCAACCAAACTTCATAAAATCTAATTCTTAGTCTCTTTATCATAATTGATTTTATATTAGACACGTGTTCCTGTGATATATTTAAATGTTTTAAAATTGAATAAATGCCAACCAACCTTTTGTTTTTTTATATTTGTTAGGTAAAATTTTTAATTCTTCGAAAGTTTCATCATACACAGATCAAATCAATCGAAAACTTCCTTAACAAGGGTAACATTTTGTTCTGGTATTTCGACCCAAACTTTGATTATGTTAAGAAGAACCTTAATCAACTTCACATGATATGGTCACATCATTCTTTGCTTTATTCACACTGAAATTTAGCTAACTTGAATAACGAAAATGTTGCCTCAATTATTACTGTTAATAGATATAGGAAGATTTGGTATGAGTGCCAATGAGACAACTCTCCATCCAAGTAACAATTTATAAAAGTAAACCAATATAGGTCAAGGTACGGCCTTCAACACGGAGCATTAGCTCACACCGAACAGCAAGCTATAAAGGCCCCAAAATTAATAGTGTAAAACCATTCAAACGGGAAAACCAACGGTCTAATCTATATAAAAACGAGAAACGAGAAACACGTATGAACTACATAAACAGACGACAACTACTGTACATCAGATTCCTGACTTAGGACAGGTGAAACATTTGCAGCGGGATTAAACGTTTTAATGGTACCAAACCTTCTCCCTTTTTCTGAAAAATAGTATAACATCACAACATAGAAAGACACACTATAAAATATCAATTGGAAGGCTTAACTCAATCAAAAACGTAAATTAACACAAAATGAACGAATAACTTTGATCTGTGATACCTGAATGCAAATACATAGTTAATAAAAATTATAAGGGATAAATAAGTAAGGTCAAAAGTAAATAAACAGGTTGAAACAAAGTTAAAGTATGATACCACTGTGAAATGTTAAACAATATTTAGAAAATCATCGCTTTTGAAAAAACCTGCGTCATATTATACACAGGTAAATGAACATAATTTTGTTGTTAAATATACTTCTTCTTCTGTGTGTATAAAATCTTCCGTTTAGGAATACCAAGAAATTTTTAATATCAATAAAACTAATCTAACACTTGGTACATATGGGGTGAATATCAACAATAAAACTATACAATAAGTGCTAGATAAAATTTCCTGTACAGGTGCAAGAACATTATTTAAGGAGAAATGAAATAATTTTGATGTTCATAGTACGAAGAAGTGAAAATTTGTAGTAATTCCAAATAATCGAAGCTGGTATATAGACAAAAGCATTACAACTAGTATCAACAGGTCAAATTAACAAGAAAGTACGATTTGAGAGTACTCGCAGTTACTGACAGCTAGTTAAAAGCCAAAACAATTAATAATAAAAATCATGCATCAGAGACTGAAATAAACCAAAACACATCCCAAGGATTAATTATTTTAACGTCATGAACAGTCAAAGAAGACATGACTTGTGCAATGCCAAAATAAATGATATTCATTATGAACGGGATCGGATGCGTCGATTTGAATATGCAAATATACTTTTGTTGTTTGTCTCATTTCTATTTGACTGTGAATAAGCACATAACTTAACCTCATTTTGGTTTCTAATTTATGTTTTTGTCTTTTATTGCCGTCGTGTTTGTCTGTTTTTCTTCGTCTTGTGGTTTTCCAAATCAGTACTCACTCCTCTTTTGCATGCATGGTCTTGTAGGATTAACAGGAAATGAAGAAGAGTATTGTTGATATCATTTGCATTTCACTATATTTAGAGTATCCTTTTAAAATCTTATAAAATGATTAATATAGATAAGTCTACCGTGTTTAATCCATAGTTTCAATGAAAGTACATTCGCTTGACGGGTTTTGTTTGCATAGTACTAGATGCTCACCATGTCGATACACCAAGCCTAAACCAGTTTTGCATTCATGCGATTTCCTCAATTTTGTTTTACTTTGATTAGTATCCTTTTACGGAATATATGACATTTGAACATCGATTACTTACTATTGCTTATTAAAACTTCTTATTGTTTAAATTCATTTCAATCTTTGAATTGTGATCAATAAAATTACTGATATGCGTGCCAATAATTTGTTATAACATTAAATTTGAATTCTACATCCCAATAACAGTTTTGTCAAACACATTCTACGTAATACAATTAGGTATGATAAAGACTGAAATATCGTGTTCTTACATTTAAATGAGTAATATAAGCCTAAATTATGTTATTGAAACTTTATTGTCTGAGTAGAAAGTTGATGAACCAGGGTATGTCAAAGAACGTCTCGTCCTTTTCTAAAAAGTTCATCTGAAGATACCAAGACCTTGTTGATACATATTCCGTATCAACTTCACAAATAATATACGATGGTCTTGAAGTATAGATTATGGGTACTGACGTTGTTTATCATCTTAATAACGTGTTATAGTACTCTTTTATTTGTCTTTATGAATATTTCTTTTACTGTTTGGTCTATTGTTGGTGATATCCATTTGACGTGGCTCTTACTTGTACATCCCGTCATTGTGTTATTATGCTATGGTAAATTTTGTATTCTTGTCTATCATTCTTGCTAATGTGCTTTGTCTATAGGCATTTTTTGTTCCTTTTTAAATATTTGTTTGTTTTATAGTAATTAAGATTATAACACAATGTTGACTGTTGTACCCCTATTTTGACATGTTTACCTATTATGTCTGTTTGTTTTGTTCGCACATCGTTGTCAATATAATGGAATTTTATGCGACTGTCATACAAGTGAGAGGTTTAGCTAGCTATAAAACCAGGTTTAATCCACCATTTTCTACATAAGAACATGCCTGTACAAAGTCAGGAATATGACAGTTGTTATCTATTCGTTTGATGTGTTTGAGCTTTTGATTTTGCCATTTGATTACGGACTTTCCGTTTTAAATTTTCCTCGGAGTTCGGTATTTATACGTTTTCAATGCGCATGAGGCACAATTGCAATTGATATAGTTTATAAATAGTAACTTACTTTTTGAAATACCAAGATACGAAAGCAAAAGTACATTTTACATGTTTTATCCGTTTATTTTTTAAATATATATTGATAAATCTGTTGTTAAACATATTTTCCAAAGTATATATCAGCAGAAATAGATAAAGATAGAATCATTTCAAAAGTGTTTCCTATGACCATCATTTGTATCATATTTTCTCATAATATGCCTCTTTGGTTTGTTTCATGTTCTAGATCATTCTAGCAGGAGGTATAATTCCAAAAAAAAATTGTAGGAAAAAAAAAAATGAAATATGTTTATTAGGTTAACCAAAAAAGTAGAATAGATTTTATGAAGTGGCAAACCAATTTTCTGAACGATACCTTGTGTAATATTTTGAAACATATTATTTGGTTCAGCTGTCGTGTATTTCTCATCTTACAAACTATTTACTGATATCAAAACCCATTTAGTGTATCACCTTTTGTCAAATTAAAGTTATAATTATACACCTGGTATGTTTGATAAGTTTTACATGAAATGTACAATTGTTGTACTTTTGCATAAATCATCTAAATTCTATCAAATAATATTGAAAAAGTGTTCTCGTGTTCAAATACATATTTTGGGATTATTACTTGCGTCGTATTAACAGCAGGTTACTCAAAACGATATTAATAGCGTGCAAATGTACAACTACTGACATAGACTTATGACACAGTTAAAATTCTCTAGTAAGTTGAAACCACGAAAAACATAACAAAATCATTATAAAATAACGATCGTATAACTAATTTTCTACTGATCGAATCAAATGTCGTGTAACCCTGTTGCATGTTAATGTATATGTCCATCGTCAGAATCGTCGTCAATGACTTCTGCTACAAATTATGAAGCTGATCGCAAAGTTTTGATAAGCAACTGTGTGTTCTTAAATGTACAAATGTCGCATAGTTCCACATCTAGCAAAGACTTTTATTAGACTAATAGTTACGATACTGTTGTCAGCTCATTAAAGATGACATTTTTGGGAATTAATATTGATTTATTCATAGGGTCTTTGCATCGGAAATAAACACATTTATTCTAAAACCAGTTGTTGGCATGATACGGGTTATGTATGCTCTTCTCGAATATTTTATGATGGTATGATTCTAAACCCATAACGGGAGGAATTGTGCTTGATTTTCATATGATAAAGACATAATCTTTCAATCAATTTAATTGAGGTCTTGAGCTGGGATGTCAGTAACTGCTAGTAGTCCTTTGTTAATTTATGTTTATCATTGTAATTTTGCTTAGTTTCTTCTGTTGCCTAATCTAACATCGGACTCGGACTTCTTTTAAACTGAATTTTACTGTGCGTATTGCTGTGTGTTTATTTATTCTAGATTGGCTAGTGGTATAGGGTAGGGTTGAGATCTCACTAAACATGTTTAACCCCGCCGCATTTTTGCGCCTGTCCTTAGTAGGAACCTCTGACCTTTGTTACTCTTGTATGTTTTTTTTTAATTTTGGTTCATTTATATGTTTCGAGTTTAGTGTGATGTCCAGTTTCTCTGAACTAGTACACATTTTTGTTTAGGGGCCAGCTGAATCCCGCCTTCAGGTGCGCGATTTTCTCGCCGTGTTGAAGAGCCATTGTTGGCCTTAAGCTGTTTTATAATCTTTGCTCAGGTTGTTGTCTCTTTAACACATTCCCCATTTCAATTCTCAATTGTAATGCTCTTGGAGACGTTTTAAGCATGCAACAAAGTTTGAACTTTCGTTTCTGGTTAAATAATAATTAAGGTGCCTTACCGTGGTTTTAGTTTTGCCAAAAGTGCATTGAGTTTTGTGTCATGATTTTCTAAAGCGTATTATTTCAGTTCATTTTGAAGCATTGATTTTGTAGACTTGATTTTGATGAGATGGTGATAATAGAAAATTAACAGTCAACTGAACATATTAAGCATGTTAAAAAACAAGAAATATATCGGTTCACAAACTAAAACATTATCTTTTTGATGAAATGCCTACAGAGAAATTATGTTTACAATAGTAAACACGCATTGGATAAACGTTTTAGGTCAGGTTCATTTCTTTTATTGTAATTTTTTGAAAAATGCATCATACAGATTTTCTGCAATTGCACTGATTGAATCAAATGTTCCTATTTTTGTCACAAATGCATATCAGTGCATCACTATGAGTGTCTACATGTGATTGATCCGGAAGTTAAATTGATATAGATACATGGAAAATCTAAATCTCTTAATAGATCGATAGTAATGTGTATTGCCGAAACTGACCTTGAATCTCGTAACTGGTTCAGGATATTCTCAAAATTTGCATAAGCTACAGTAACTAGTTATTAAGATTCGATTAAAGTGTTCATCTTTCAGGTAAATCTATTCTAATTGGGTGATGATATACTTTCACATGTTATATGTCATTCTTTACCCCAAAAATAAAATCGAAGTTCTTCTGCAAAATAATTTTCCATTATTTACTCAATTTAATTAAAGAAAACAGAAATAACAGCGTTGTTTATATGCTTTAAGTCTTTCACGTGCGTGTATATGTCATTTTTGGTTGTGATTCGATACATATTTTCATATATTTATAGTTAAGAAATTCCGTAAAAGTTGTTACAAACGTTTATTTTGGGCTAGTCTGCTCACACAACCAAACTTTATCTAACTTTAAAACTCGATTTATTCAACTTATAAAGGATCATTTTCTGTCACAGAGAAAAATACCACACTAAGGATTTTGACTGATATGTTTTGGAATAATTTTTGTAATACGATTACAGAAAGACAATTTCATGAAAATCTAACGTTACGGGAAATATTTAAAAAATGTTTGGACGTCACTTGAAAAATATTAATTGTTTTGTATGTCATTCATTTGAGCAAATCCTTTACTGAAAATAATAGTGGGTGTTCAGGAAGGATTTACTCAGATAAATGGCATACACAACAATTACCATATTTGAACACAATATACAATTAATCTAATAGAAAAACTTTGAAATACTAGTTGGTGCAAAACTTTGAATGGAATATGATTATTGAAAAAATAAAAAGTCCAATATTAACTTTGATATATTTTGTATGTCCATTGACTTTACTGCAGCTGACCTCTACTGTAAGTTATATCATTATTTGATTTTAATATTGAAAGCAACTGTAAATATCTTCATTTGTTATTATTTTGATATTAACTTTTAATGGTACCATTCATTTTGTTTAATTGTATACTTGTGTTTCACACCACCATCATTTTGTAGATCAATTGTTTTTGTTTTTTTTTCTCTCTTCAATGTCGAGAAGTTTTTCTATTGTATTGCTAAACGAGGAGAAGGAACTTAAAAATAAAACAACACTTTATAGTTAGAAACGTCCGAAGCGCATTACTGGATTTACCCTCGTCAGCAACACTCAAAGCCGTATATTTGAAAGTCTATGATGTATATGAGCCGAAACAGTTCAAAGGCTATATAACCAAAAGGACCAAACAAATAATTGCAAAATCGAAATAAGGTCAACTTTCCTGAGGGAGTTGAAACCTTAACTCCTTAATAATTTCTAAATGTAAATGGGCGGTTTTCTTGTATTTTCGTTTTGTCAATTGGATAAGAATGCCACAAAGTGATAAAACTAAAGAAAAGGGACGATTTTTACCCAGTACAACATAGGAAACACGTATTCGGAATAGAATGTATACTACATTAGCCCATAAAATAAGACAGATCTCCGCCCTGGCATTATTGCTCAGTCTTACTAATATTTCTAGTGGAATAAAACAGTATTGCACGAACTACTAAATTGTAGAATATTGCAATGTGACATTCCGATTGTGTATTCAGTAATAAAGACTACAATAACATTCCGGTTTCAAATTAACATTAAATTAAAGGTTACGTTTTGATATGAATAGGTCAACTTGTATATGCCCTTAACCATTGCGAAAAATAATAAACAATTTATTAAAAATCAGCATTTGAATCAGCTTCGATTTTGAAATTGATTGCTGAAATCTCGACCCATTTCAAATAAACTTGTTTTAGTAATTATGATCCTTTACATTTTGTAGACAAAACGTGTATTTGTATAATTTGATTTTATATTTGAAATGAATCACTTCTTAGAATTCTGATTGAACCCCTGTAATACACTTTCTTGTTTAATATGGGTTATTTTGAAGTTTGGGCATCAACAGGAGAAATGCAACCAAATGTAGTTTAATTTGAATAAGATAATATCTATACTTCTGGCATACATCATTTAAATATAAAATTATAAAGTATCAAATAAAAATCTGAATATCCTTGTTAAGATTGCAGACATACCCGTTGGAACTCGCTTATTAGTCGGAAAATTGGGAGTAAAATTAATAATCCAGAGAGGGTACCGACTAATAAGCGAGATCCAGCGACCAGAGGAAAAATTCAAGCTCGAGAAAGTGGTCAGGAGTGAATTTCCTGGTCAAAACTACGTTGGTGATAGCCAAACCTACATAAATCAATAAATAAAGAGTTTTGTTGAAAATAAATGACTACAATACCGTTTTTGTGTTTTATTTGTTCTTTGTTAACATTTTTCTGTCAATTCGTGTTGAATTTACGACTGTTTCCGGTTTGTGTATTGATTATCATGGTCACGTGGTTTGTGTATCATCTCAACAGAAGTGCCAAGAACCAGAAATAACACATACTAATGTACCAAATATATAAAAGGGGTATTTGGTCGAAATGATTTATTGTGTTAATATTGTTTTGATGATATCAATATAATGTTTAATCTATTGTATAAGAATAAAAACTATTTTGAAGATGCATCTGTATGATAGAAATATACCTCATTAAAATGTCTCAGGTGAACAAATTTATGGTATTGATTGACAAGCCAATATAATCCATTGATAACCACTAATTAAGTGACAAAGAGTTGTATTCACTATAGGTGTGAAAATGTCACTGACAGGCTAAAGAGTTGGAAATACCTTAATTATTTAATGAGTGTCGATCTATAATCCTTTAATCCTCAAAACATGATTAAAAGTTTGAAATGTACTCATATTTAATCTGAACTATACAAGCTGTGAAAAATATTTTGAGCAAGTGTCAAAATTTTGATTATAAATATTAAGGTTATCCCTTCCCCTAATCATTCAACAGTTATCTACCACAATGCCTAAACGCAAGAGAAATGCTTACGATGCCGACTTTAAGTTGAAAGTTGTTGCATACGCTAAGACTCATACCAATGCTGCCGCAGAGAGAGAGTATGATATAAACGAGAAACTCATTCGAGACTGGAGGTCAAAGAAAGCAGCACTTGCAACAGTGAAAAAAACTGCGAAAAAGATACGCCACAATCCTTCACCTGTTGCCAAGTTGGAAGTCAATCTTAATACATGGGTATTAGATTTACGCAGTCAAGGATACGTCGTTACCCGCTCAGCTATTCGCCTTCAAGCCCTTACTATGGCCAAGAAAACAGATTATGAGACACCAACTGACTTCAAAGCATTGGCAGGGTGGTGTACACGTTTTATGAAAAGATATGGTCTAACACTTAGACAACGTACACATATTGCACAAAAGTTACATGCCGATGTTGAGCACAAAGTAGCAAACTTCCACCAGTTTGTACTCAAAGAGAGAAAAAGCCACAACTACCCATTGATTGCCATCGGTAATATGGACGAGACCCCTATGACGTTTGATCTTCCGTCGAATCGCACAGTAGACACAAAAGGCGCCAAGACCATCAACATTAAGACCTGTGGTGCAGAGAAATCCCACTTCACAGTCGTATTAGCCTGTCTAGCAGACGGTACCAAACTCAAACCAATGGTCATCTTTAAAAGGAAAACCAAGCCTAAAGAAAAACTACCAAGCGGTGTATTTGTACAATGTACCAAGAAAGGTTGGATGGACGAGGCTTTTACCAACCTTTGGGTCGACAAGATATGGAGCAAACGGCCTGGGGCACTCCTTCACAAAAAGAGTCTTTTGGTGTGCGACATGTTCCGGGCTCATCTCGTCGATTCTGTGCAAAAGAATCTACTTCGCCGAAAAACACACAAGGCAGTAATACCAGGAGGCTGTACATCCCTACTTCAACCACTAGATGTCAGCTTAAACAAACCATTTAAGACAAAAATGAGGGCATTGTGGACAGACTGGATGATCAGTGGTCCAAAAGAATATACTGCAGGCGGCAATCACAGAAGAGCCAGTTACCAACAGGTGTGTGAATGGACAATAACTGCATGGGATTCTATTTCGAAGGAAACTGTCATAAAGTCCTTCAAGAAATGTGGCATTTCAAATGCAATGGATGGCTCTGAAGATGATGCTCTCTACGATGATCTCATCAATTCATCAGACAACACTACTACAACTACTGCAGAGGTTGAACCAGAAGAAGACAGTGAACTTGACGATATGTACGACGACATGCCACTATCTGATCTACAAGTGCAACTGCTTTTCCAGGAAGATAGTGATGATGAAGAATTCTTTGGGTTTGGACCACAGGAATCACGTGAATGATGACAATGTTGTAAACTTTTAGTGACATCTAGTGCTAACTTATCATTGTGCTTTAACTATGTTCTGTATTCTAATTTTTATTTATTGTTTGAATCATAATGTCTCAATATATTGATAACTATGAATGATCTGTTATGAATGATTAAAATTGATCAATTTATTTTTTTCGTTTGACTTTTAATTATTCAGGTTCGTGTTGATTCATATTTGTTTTTTGGTTATTGGTCATACACTACAAAATCATTGATGCATTAAGTAAACAACACGAGGATAAATGAAACAGTGAATGAAACAAGAAACAAGAAATGGATACATCTTTATTATTATTAACAGAATAAATAATATATATACACATTTTTACAAACAAACATTCATTCAATGCAGAAAGGGACTCAAAATCAACATAATTCTTGATTTTTACCGATGATCAGTAACTGTCTGCTACCAAAAAAAAAGTTACCGATTTCGGCCGACTTATACGAGGGTCAAGACTAAATCCTCAGATTTTAAAGCTGAAAAGGACACCCGACTTATAGTCGGATCGACTAATAAGCGAGTTCCAATGGTACATATGCAAACATAAGGGTATTCCTGGCATAAAATTTGCTGATCAAATTGTACTAAACATCAAAAGTCATCAAATATATTCAAAACAAATAATATTTTAATTATTTAATGTATATATTGTGATTGTGTTATAAGTACTTACATTTTAACTTCAGGTAATATTTCAAAATGGCTTTCGCATATACTGCGTAAAAACAATATTACCTCATAAACTATATCTATAGTATTATGAATTTTAACTGAATTTCATTGGTTGAACTGACTTCCGTTTTTTCATTACTTTCAATTCGATTTTTTTAGGAAACCAGATGGCAACTATAAATAAAGTCATCATGTCAGTGATACAGAATGAAATTTTTTGAAAAAGATTTTTATATATTTTGAGTTAGCTGATTTTCTGCATACCTTTACATCTAAGGCCAAGTTATGCTTGAAATGTAAACAAAATGTATCTGATCAATTAACATGTGAAATAAATTTTACAGTGTTGAAAATTATACTTTTTATTTGTCTGTGTATAAACAATTCATATCGCTCACAAACTAAGTTTGTCGGTCAATCCAGTTTATTATATATAAGGACAATATACGTTTATTTTTTACAATTTTCATAAACGAAACCAAAAGAAGAATCATTTCCAGAAAACAATTACGTGTTTGCACATACAACAGATAGTTCTACTAAATGTAGTTCAAAGTAAGTTTAAAATGAACTTTGTAAATTGTGTAATAATTATCTGCAACTTGGGCAGAGCTTTTTTATTAGAATATTTACCCTAGAGCATGGACATTTTAAAGGCAAATAGAGCACATTACATTTATTTAATGTCATGAATCGCTAATCAGTGTTGTACTTTCAAAAGAGATGTTGCTGAATATGTAATGTATATTCTTATCTTTTAATTTCAAATTTTCATTTACAATCGGATAATATAGATATTGTTAAATTACACAAAAGAAAGCATTATACAATGTTTGATTTTTTCTGTTTTGCATCAATAGATTAAAAAAATATTATTGGTCTGACCGTCATAAATAAAATACATAAAAATATGAAATGAAATTTCTACGCAAAAATCTTTTCCTCATATATATCAGTATAAGATAAATGAATGTCTAATGATAGGATATATATTGTTTGAATACATTGATGACATCATTTTATCAGTGCATTCTGTTAATCGTTAAACAGGTCGGAACTCTAGATTTCCTGACGTCAGAATATATTTGCATAGTAATTTCCAAAATAGAAGGTAAACCAATCGACTCAATGAACTAAAATGCAATGTGGGCTACTGCGAGTTAACTTCCACTTAAAAACACGTGGAATTGGTGGGAAAACTGTCTAATAATATAGTGTCTGGGACTCTCATAATAAATGTTTTGTTCAGCGAATGTGTTTAATGTAAAATATATAACATAATCTTTAATTTGCATGCTCAGATTAAAACTATTGTTTACTGGATTCACGATTCGACTTTCTTTTCGCCTTGTAAAAGTAGTTGAACAGGTTTTGTCCATTGTTATGCATTGTACGCATTAATTTCACGGCATGAAACAGTGAAGTTTCCAATGAAGTGACCACTGTCCAGTATAAAATCATTTGAGTTCTTTTAAACCTGTGTAATGCCATTCCAAAACATTGCTGATTCGAAAACACAAAGAACATGGCACTGAAATTTCAAGCATGTTCCTGTTGTGGCGTTATAGGCTGCCCGGTAATATGGATGTAACGACAGACGCAGACTTATCTAAACTGTATGTGTAAACTTTTATCAGGACCTGATCTAAAAGTAAATACATCATAATATTCAGTATTCTCAAAACATTGTGTTATAAAAAGCGGGACATTATTTAGTATACTTTTGTCCATCGATGAATATAAGAAAGAAGATGTGGTATAATTGCCAATGAGATAACTCTTCACAAGTGACCAAATGACACAAAATTAAGAACTATAGGTCATCGTACTGCCTTCAACAATGCGCAAAGCCCATACCGCATACTCAGCTATAAAAGGCCCCGAAATGACAAATGTAAAACAATTCAAACGAGAAAACTAACGGCCTAATTTATGTACAAAATAATGAACGAATATGTAACACAGCAACAAACGACAACCACTGAATTAGAGGCTCCTGACTTGGGACAGGCACATACATAATGTGGCGGGGTTAAACTTGTCAGCGGGCGCCCAACCTCCCTAATCCTGGAAGAGTGGTGCAACAGAACAATACAAGAACTGTACAAAACAACAAACAAAGAACACATATGATAAAAAGCAACAACCAAAACCACTCAATTACAGGCTCCTGGCTTGAGACAGGCACATATAGAATGTGGCAGGTGTAAAATGTTAGCGGGCGCCAAACATGAAGTCCGTCTGCATTGCTAATTTTATCCCAAAATATACCTAAGAGGTATTTTTATCGTCGGCTGCTGTCTAATTGACTTATGTGCAATATCTTCAATCATATAAATCCTCAGGATCATAGTGGGTGCCATGTTGCCCATTTAGGTTTTCTAAAACGTGCTTTGTATAAAGAAATACGAAGATGAGGTATGAGTGCCAAATAAGACATCTCTCCATCCAAGACACAATCTAGTAGAGTAAGCAATCACTAAGGTTACAGGACGACCTTTAACGCTATAAAGTAAGCTATAAAGGGACCAAAATGACTAGTGTAAAACAATTCAAAATGAAAAAAACAACGGCCTAATTTATATACAAAACGAGAAGAGAAAGTATCCAATAAATGAGAGAAATATAATAGGTTTAGATCCAACGCTGCAATTTTCACAAAACATATCAAAGTTCACGTCCTTGTCGCACATAAACATGGATAGCATCATAAATGATTTTATTAAGATTGGCAAATATCCGAGTCCGTTAAAAATATAAAAAATCCAATATCTACATTAGAAGAAAACGAACTTTGCAAAGACGAAAACAAAACGAAACTACAGCTGCTTGCAATGATTGAGGAAAATATTGCTTCATTACCTTCAGAACAAAGGGAACAGTTTGAAATAGAAAAAAAGTCCAAAAACTGAAATATGCCAAAAAATCAATACTTATAGATTTTGTTAACATTGTCAGACAAGAATTAAGAAATGTCTTGAGCAGTTTTGATGAAATATGATAGATGATATAGGCTTTATACATGTTCTCTACCTGTCAAATTCTAAATCTAAAATATTACACAGTATTTTACAGTAAATATCTCTTTTCAAGATAATGGAAAACCAATCTTTCTGAAAGGTGTTTGTATATAAAAATAAGGAGATGTGGTATGATTGCCAATGAGACAACTATCCACCAAAGTTCAATTGAAGTGGATGTAAGCAATTATAGGCAACCGTAAGGCCTTCAACAATGAGAAAACCCATACCGTATAGTCGGCTATAAATGGCCCCGATTGATGATTACACGTGTTTGTTTCTTAAAGACAAATTAATAAATACATACCCTTCCTCGATTTAAATGACTTTTTAATCATAAAAGAAGGTACAATATCATAACATCAATTTTGTGAAAAGCTGGGAAATTTTAGTGACCCTAACAGATATTTGACACACTAAGTCTTCCCCTTTTTTTACGAACCCAAAATTCAAGGATCCCTTATTTTTTTAACTATCTGAATGAAAGTTTGTCTTATGGGTAATTGTGTTGTTCACTGTTGTTTCGTTGCTGTCTTGTGGACGAATACCTTAAAATTTCGGTGTAATCATCAATCATATTAATGGCTTTATTTCGGGTAATTCAAACACTCTTTTCTTCGCATAGAAACAACTCTTTGTTAATCTGAGCATGGAACGAATACTTTATATCACGGACTATAAATGTGGATACAAAAATGAAAACTACGCGAAATTGTTAATCCTGCAATGCATGAAAAATGTGTTGTAATTCAGTAAATAACATCATGCATTGTTACTCATTTAGTGGATTGGTCAAAACCCAGGGAAAATAAAATGCGTCATACGTAAATAAACAATTACATGTGCGAGCTAATTTATGCATATCCATATAAGGTAGTGTTCCCGACCTGTTAAACAGTAGTTAAAAACATATATCATATTTTTCATAAATAGATGTTATGATTACATTCAGGTTTAAACACTAACTAAGATTATCATAGGTTTGATGATACGTTCTTCATAAATGTCAAAAAACATTTCTTGTATCTGCTTTGTTTATATATTTTTTCTATGGAAAGGTTCAAATCCCATTTATCGCCCTTACATCGAAATTAAGATCACACGATAAGTTTAGGCAGACAAAGTAGTTTTTTGCTTACAGAATTGCTTACGGGTGTTATTTGTGTCAGTTTGTAGTAAACTTTACTATTTAAATCTAAAATATAGACTTGCTCCATTGCATTGTATGCCATTACAGTTCGTTTTTTTTTTTTTTTTTTTTTTTTGGTATTTTAAATATTCCACTTTTGTAGATATTAATTTGTTCCTCGTCAGTTTAATTACAATGCCAGATTTCACGTGATATATTATGAAACTATATTTTGTCATGTTTTAAGGCGCGTGGAATATTTTTATTCAGTTGTGTTGTATGTCTATGATGAATGTTTATACATTTTGGCTGATGGGTCTCAATTATTGTCAACCTTTGACGGCAGTTTTGTCAATTTTGTCAATATAACGGAACAATAAACAACCGTCGTACAAATAGGAGGTTTAGCTAGCTATCAAACCAAATTGAACCCATTATTTTCGACGGAAAATTCTTGTACCAAGTCAAGAATATGGCAGTTATTTTCACTTGTTCCGTTGATTGATATCGTTTGATTTTGTCAGTTTTATGGACTTTTCCTTTTGAATTTGATTTAGAAGTCGGTATTTTTATTATACATTCTTTTTGCTTTCAAAGATGGAAGAAGCATCAAGTCACATATCTGAGTTTGTGGGTAGCTTTTGACCAGAATGAACTTTAAAGTTTAACCAAAGCCTTTAAAAGTCAACAGAGAAAGTAACAATTCACCAACTACAACTACCCTTGGGATCTAACACTCCAATGGTATCGACCCAATGATAGAATTGAAAAGTACCCTTTATAAAAGAGTGTCCGAAGCGCTGTTCTGTCTTTACATTAAATATGACTTCTTAAAACCAAAAGTTGAAAACCAAAATATATAAGTCTTTAAACTAAATAAGAATGTCATGCGAAAACAACATGCCTCTGCATTTAAACGGCTGTGTCCTCAACATGTTCTAGCAGTAGGAAAATATAAATAATTTAATATATTTTTTCAAAAACATTAAACTTAAGCTTAAATTAAAGAATGCAGAGATACAGCTAGTCTATCTTTAAACATCCCTTAAACATAATCTATTTGACAACCGAGAAATTATTGACGTTAGAGGCTTTTGTCCACCAGCAGTACTATACATCCAGTTGATGAAAAACAAAATTACAAGTTTATTTAAATATATGCTTCCAAATTTAAAAGTATGAGTACTTATCATTTAAAACAAAGTTATCATATAACATATACGTTGTTATAATTTAATTTTATTCAAACAACATTTGCAACATAGTTCTACCTAAGAAAAGCTTTTCGGTAAGAAACCACTGGCAAGTATTGCACTTTTTCACACGATCACTAAAATATCGATAAATAATTCAAATGATAATTAAAGCGCCTTCCCTTGGTTTAAATTTTGCCAAATGTGTATAGGACTTTTGTGTTATGAATTCATAAACAATATTCTTTCAGTTCCATTTTATTCGTTGATTTTGTAGATTTAGATGAGATGATGATGATAGTAAATTATCAGTCAACTGAATATGTTAAGCATGTTTAAAAACAAAGAAATATATCAGTTAACAAATTAAACTATTTTCTTTTTGATCAAATAGCTGAAGAGGAAATATGTTTACAAGCGTAAAACCGCCTTGGTTTAACTTATTCAGGTCAAGTTAAATGTTTTATTGTATTTTCCGTAAATATCTATCATAAGTAGTTTCCGAAATTGCACTGATTTAATTGTATGTTCCCATTTTATCACATATATAACTTCTGTGTTAAAAACAGAGGTGTGTATCACTGTGAGTGTCAACGTGTGATTGACCCGGAAGTCAAATTGATATAAATAAACATTCCTTTGAAGATAGAAATTATGAACAAACTTAAAAATCTAAATTTTCTGATAGATCAATAGTAACGTGTATTGTCGAAACTTATCTTGAATCTCGTACCTGTTACGAGATATTCTCAAAAATTTGCATTCACTACAGTTATTAGTTATTTGGAATCGATTAAAGTGTTCATCTTTCATGTAAATCTTTTTTCATTAGGGGATTATTTACGTACATGTCATCTTCTAAACATAAAATCAAAGTTCTTGAGCAATATTATACTTCAATCATTACAAAATGTTATAAAGATCCTAGAGCACCAATAACAGCGCTGTTCATTTGCTTTCAGTTTTTCGTGTGCATGGATTAATTTGTGTTATGATACGACACACAATACAGAGAAACCTTTTTACAAGTAAAAGACCTGATATTTTTTTCAACTATTTTCCCCGTCACTCAGATTTTAATTAAATGTTCCTTCTGTAAACTTATAACAATTAATTTTCAGAGCCACATCAGTCCACACTGTTTTATTTTTTTATAGATAAGAAATTTCATTAAAATTGGCTCCAACCTATGATTTCACATAATATGCTTATACAAGAAAACGTAATCAAAATATCAAACTCGATTCATTCCACTTATAAAGGATAATTTTCTGACACTTAGTAAAACAATGGCGGGGAAATGGATTTTGCTCAGATAAATGTCATACGCAACTATAACCATTTTGAACACAAAATACAAGAAGTATAATTGAAAGAACCTGAACACATTTTTGGTGAAAATAACTTCCTTATGAATATAACATAAAAATAAATTATCTTATATTTACTTAAGTATATTTCGTATGGCGATTGACTATACTGCAGGTGACTTCAATTCAGGTATATATTTGTCCATCATTTCTGAATTTCAATTAGAAATCTGGACTCTATTCTATCATTATCTTATTTTAACATTGAAAGTGAATGTATATATGTTCATCTGTTAATAATATTAAAATGAATTTTGACCATTTTTATATTGTACGCTTTTGTTTCAAACCACTGATATTTTGTAGATCACATTTTCATTCCACTCATCATAATGTCGAGAAGTTTGTTATACTATTTAGCTAAACGATGAGAAGGAACTTACAAAAAAAAAAACAACACTTTATAAATAACAAACGTCCGAAGCGCTTTTCTGGATTTCCAGCAAAGCCGAATATTTGTAAGTCAAGGATGTATAAGAACTGAAACAGTTGAAGAGCCATATGACCAAAAGTACTAAAAGGAAAAGCCAAATCAATCTAAGGACAACTTTGCCTGATGGAGTTGAAACCTTAATTCTTTAATACTTTTTAAATGTAAATGTGCGGTTTTCTTGTGTTTATCTTTAGTCAACCAAATAAGAATGATACATGAGTGAATAAGCAAACTATAACATTCAAACATAGTTTTTAACAAATACTGTCTCATCATTGGAGAAAAAGGGATGATTCTTTACCCCGTTCAA
>JAASAO010000532.1:0-32418 GCA_017311375.1 Mytilus coruscus | reverse complement strand
TGTAAAGTTTAATGAAATAATATTGTGTCTCAGAGGAGTTGCAATGACAAAACATAAGAATATTTAGGCCAAAATTCTAGTTAAAGTTCATTGACTTATAGAAAAAAATTACTTAATCATTTTCTGTGGATATGCACATCTTCACAGTATGTCCTAATTGCCTACAAAATTTCATGAAAGTCTGTTTTATGGTTTCAAAGAAGTCACATTGACTATCTGTTGCAGAAGTTTATTTAGGTCAATTTTTAAGAACAAAGGGGATTACTCCTAGAAAAATTGAATTACTATTTGCAAATCATATTTACAGAATACATAACAGTTATATGTTTTACAAGTCTTATTACTTATTTGTACAGAGTATGACATTGATTTAAAACGACAGTACATGTATATTCATACAAATGAACAATATTTTACACAAAAATCTTTCAAGTGACTTTCATATATGTGCTTGTTAAAATCTGTGAACTTAAATTTTATAGGCATGATAGGTGTCTACATAAAACAGGAGGAGCACTTTCTTCCAGGCCTGAGAGAAGTACCAATATCATAGAAGCATGCTTCAGACTTCACAATTTGGCAGTGGAGAAGAACATTCCATTGAACTTAGACCAACCCTTCCTATCCTTCATAATGATCATATTAATCAACAACAAAACATTGCAGCACAGGCACTTAAAATCAAATAATTCAGAGATTTTAAAGAGATAAAAATACAGTTGTATTTCTAGATTTGACACATCCGTTGAATATTTTATGGTTGTAAATTGAGTTTTTCCCATGTATTTCTAAAATTCATAGAACAATTCAATTTTCATTTTAATATGTAATAACTTGTGTATTTGATAGTGAGTCTAATATTTTCATGATTTTAGCTAAATTATCTGCTATTTTTTAGTAGCCAAAACATTTTTTCCAGCAGTTCTATCTTCTTCTGTCTATATGTTTTCAATTCTTCTTTCTTCTCTTCTTCCATCTTCAAGAATTTAACCTGGATTTCCTGATCATCTTCAAGAAGAAAAATGTATTTTACCAAAAAAAAAAAAAAAGATAAAAATAAAAGTAACTGTACTGATTATATATAATAATATATGTGTCAGGGACCGCTGTGGTCGCCAATGTCGCAATTTGCGATTTTTTATTTCATCTGGCGACAAAATACGGCTGCTGGCGATATTTCTTGCGCCAACATTTTCCTATGTCAAAATTTTCATTTCTTGACAATATCGATCTTCATTTAAATTGGTAAAATAAATTGTACGAAATTTTACCTGGCGACAAGTTTATGACTTTGTTTATGACCCCAAGCTAATCAACGGTTACAACAGGTGTCATAATCTGTTGTTACAGGTAATCCATTTATCGGATGGGTCATTAATGACCATTAACATTAATTCATTCAAATAGAATTGGTCAGTCAGCGTTTGTCTTTTCATTTGAATAAATGTTCATACGACAACACAATTTGCAATGTTTACCGTAGTTTAATGAAGAAAACGAATTGACAGGAAGTCGAAACCATAATCAACTTATACAAAGACAAAGTTTTCTTGTTTTCCGTAAAAATAGCAAATTCAGACTTAATTTGTCTTTGCATGCCCTCAGTTAAGATACGAAAATAACAAAACCGGCCGTCATATTGTTGATCACATTTACCTCTTCTACGTACTATGTATAATCCTCCAAAGAAGGAGCACAATCAATAAAGAAAGATAACTCAATTTTATTTTTCCTACCATTGGGAGACCTACATTAGATATGTCTAAGATATGTCTTCTGACTGAAGAATTCATATGTTTATGTATTTTGAGATATGGGTAGAGTTAAAGAGGGTCTTAGTAGCAGGATGGGTAATGTTTGAAGAGTGCCTTGGTCATCTTTTTCTGTACTTTATTTTTAATACAAATTTTCACTATTCTGTAAATCTAAACACCCATTATTATGTTTTCTTCATTCAATTACCAATTTTTTCTCTTTATTTTTTTTATTTAAAACAATTTTTCTATTCTGTAGCATATAGAGACCATAACTAAGCTAATTATATTCTTATACATATGAAATACTGACAAAGAAAATAAAAGTACACATGTTTTTGTATGTATATAAACCCTATGCTATAACTTACTTAGTGTAACATGTTAAATGATGTAAAGTGCAGGCTGAGTGCATAAGAAATTTAAATTGAACATAGTTTGAATTTTTAGAAGAAATCAAGACTTTAGCTGGCCCTAAAGTTGGCTCAAAGTTTTCAAACTGGCGACAAAATTTAGGAGCTGGCGATTTTGCTGGCTTCAACTTTGGGGAGCGGAGCAGCCCCTGTGTGTACCATGCTACATGCTGCCATAATTATTTTACATTTTCTGACTGAACTCTGCTAAGACTACTCGGCCACCAAGGCACTTAAGTTGTTTTACAAGACAGGTTAAAAGTACAAAATAGCACTGAAAAAGAAAGTAACCCTAAAATCAATATCTAACTGAAATCCTAAATCAGCTGGTTATTGAAATGTCATTATATTTCTGATATTTTGCAGAAGGGTGTACATTTTCCTGTAAAAAATTTTGTTTAATGATATCTTAACAATTCTTTTAATGGAAGGCAGCTTACCATCCATTGCATGCTTCCTTGCTTTTCCTTTTTAACTTGATCTTTCAAACAGATTCTAGTTACAACTGTAACAAAACAAAATAAGAGTTGTTAACATTTTTAAAATACAAAGATTACATGTAAGTAAGCAACATTTAAAGGTTATCTTGTTATACATGTGATGTCAACAGATCTTGCAAGCCATCTCACAAAGTCCCTAGCATGTTCAACCAAACCCCTTTTTCTGAGTCAGTTCCAAGTCAGGAACTTATAGTTGTCAGAGGGTTGTCGTTGGATCATGTCTCATAATTTTGATAAATTATTTTGTTATACATCAGACTGTATGTTTTATTGTTTCAATTTTCAAAATGTTTATGGCCAAATATGAGGTATAGGTTTTCTCATTGTTGAAGGCCATACTGTGGCATACAATTGCTTACATTAACCTTAATTTGACTATGGTGGTTACAAGTGTCATCAGCAATCATACCACATCTGCAGATTTTCAAATACTGATCTTATGTGAACTATTGTTACCACTGTATCTATACCTTTATACTAGAACACACCGTGACATCGTGGGTCCGTGACTGAATTAAAGTATCTACGCCTTATTTTTCAGTTCAACTGAGTTCGACTTAAAAGTTTTTCCAGAACGCTCAACTTGCATGTGGAACGGGACCCAGTTATTGCCCCATTGAAACGCATTGAAAATCATAGTAAATAAATGGAGTGCTGTCCAATAAATAATTTTGATAGCCACCTTGGGACTTCTGTTTTATGTTAGGCATTTGTTTCAAGTTTCTAAGTACAATCTCAGTGCCTCATGACCGGCATTGCGTTGCAAAATTTTGTTTTGATTGACAACAGGTATGTCCGCTCTACTCTCGGGGAAGAATAAAGGCTAGAATTTAGGCAATTTACTCTATGTACTGACGCCTGATTACATTTAAATCAATCAAAATTTTACAGAAATTCAAGCTAGAAAGCCTACCCTTTCAAATAAATCTACATTCAGTTACAGAACTTGTGTAATAATAAAACTACACCATTTTAAATAAAAGTTGTAAATTTTTTTAAGAACTACATTCGTGGGTACAGGACTGGTTGCCGTAACTGGGATCCTATTCCTGTCAGACTTTATTTTTTCCCAGACTTAAAACTGCACTTTTAAAATAAAGATATACATCTCAGTAGTTATTGTGCAAAGTTTCAATAGATTTGATCTAACAGTTACAGAGTTATTGATCCTTATCTATGACATCTCAAATACCAGAAAATTGATCGGATAAAATCATAAATTCATGAAGAAAATATGCTTAAAATCAGCAAAATTTTTTTATTTCAAAAGATATTTACATTCTATAAATTGCACATGGTAGATAAATTCATTATTTGTATGGAAATCTAGTTAAAAAAAATTTTGCTGAAAAAAAAATTAATTATAATTATTTTTTTAATTAAAAGAAAAATCTTATAAGAATTACATATGCAAAGAAGCATACCCCATAACAAGGGTATAAATCATGAGACTTAGTCTTCAAACAGTCAGCTAAGTTCATTTAATATACAATGGAAGAGGCTAGATGCAGAGAAGTTCTCACTTGTAGCTAAAACCAGTCAAGATGGCACCTCCTACAGTTTAACAAATGTCGAGGGAAATTCTGGATCTGCCTGAATGCTTAATGCTACTGTGCGTTGTTATACTTGTGACTGCTCTAAATGTCCCACTAGTTCATACGTGTGTGGTGGTGGACACTCAAACTGTTGGTGGCTGAGATCCATGTACTTGGGTCCAAACAAGTTAACCAACCTGAATATGGATAACAAAAACAAGTTAATAATGCAGGAACTTTTAAAAATGAAACTTAGCGAAGAAGCATTAATGAAAATGAAATTTAATCATAACACTCAAAAAGGTGAAGCTGTTAACAGAGCACTAAGTGTTTCCTTACCAAAGAATGTCAACTTTTCTAGAAATTTGAAGGGAGGGCATCAGCAATAATTCACACTTTGAATAATGGTATAGCTTATTCCTTTTTGTGACAAAAAGCAGAATGTATTGGTTTTAAAATCTCAAAAGGTTCATTAAAACACTTCAACCAGATGTAATGGGAGTGTGAACGGAACAAAGTAAACCAAAATACTCCAGAAAGGAAAAAAAAATTTACAACCCACCGGACAGAAGACAAAGGTTCATGTGGAAGAAAAGGATCAAAGTAAATATACAGACAGATATACAAAAGGGCAACCTGATCCAAAACTTGATGCTGCATTTGTATAAAGCATAAAGGACGATCATTCATATGGTAGAGTAATACCTGCTAAGAAGAATATACCTACCAGAAGCTGTTCTTCAAAAGTTCCAAAATCAAGGAAGATATAGCTGCATTCATCTACTGCTGAAAAGATACAGACAAAATTAACGGTCCTTTAAGGACCACCAAAATCTTTAAAAGGAGTTTAAAATTGTTGTACATTCAGTTAAAATTGTTTATATAAGCTATAGCCCTACCCTTATATATCTTCCAAAAATCCAGGCCCCAATCTGGAAAATTGGAGAGCCCTGGCAAGATTTTCTGAGTTTACAAAATATTCTGTCGTTATTTATGTGTTATGGCTCTTCAGTAATGTGAGCCGATTCCCTACAAAACTTTTTGACACATAAAATGGCATAAAGTGTTTTATTTAATATTTAAAACTTATCAAAAACTAATTAAAACCATAAAACTGAATCTATGGGCTTTTTCTTTTCCAGGTCCCAGAAATAGGATACTGGAAAGAAATATGCCCATATTTTCCATCTTTTGTTGTCCCTGATCCCATATAAGACATTTGTTATTTCTTGCCAGGTGGCTCTTTTCTAATATTCTTTGCTGATATTTTTCGAAAAATCCTCCATTTTAACTTACAAGTGTATGAATACATAATACCATCAAAATGACCTTTCTGTGACCCCTTTGAAACTTTAATTGAAAAACAAACTTTTAAAAATTTCATAAATTTAAATTTCAATTTTATTTAAAAGTTTAATTCAGATTTTAAAAATAATTACACCATTGTTTTCCTTATTGAATTCTGAAGTTTCTGGCCAAATTTCATCCATGTAACTCCAAAAATAAGCTTACAATTGCAGATTGAAGTGTTCAAAATATGCCCTCTGACAGACTTTATTTTTTTCCCAGACTTAAAACTCACTTTTAGAATAAAGATATACTTCTCAGTAGTTATTGTGCAAAGTTTCAACAGATTTGATCTAACAGTTACAGAGTTATTGATCCTTATCTATGACATCTCAAATACCAGAAAATTGATCGGATAAAATCATAAATTCATGAAGAAAATATGCTTAAAATCAGGAAAACTTTTTATTTCAAAGATATTTACATTCTGTAAATTGCACATGGTAGATAAATTCATTATTTGTATGGAAATCTAGTTAAAAAAATTTTGCTGAAAAAAATTAATTATAATTATTTTTTTAATTAAGAAAAATCTTATAAGAATTACATATGCAAAGAAGCATACCCCATAACAAGGGTATAAATCATGAGACTTAGTCTTCAAACAGTCAGCTAAGTTCATTTAATATACAATGGAAGAGGCTAGATGCAGAGAAGTTCTCACTTGTAGCTAAAACCAGTCAAGATGGCACCTCCTACAGTTTAACAAATGTCGAGAGAAATTCTGGATCTGCCTGAATGCTTAATGCTACTGTCGTTGTTATACTTGTGACTGCTCTAAATGTCCCACTAGTTCATACGTGTGTGGTGGTGGACACTCAAACTGTTGGTGGCTGAGATCCATGTACTTGGGTCCAAACAAGTTAACCAACCTGAATATGGATAACAAAAACAAGTTAATAATGCAGGAACTTTTAAAATGAAACTTAGCGAAGAAGCATTAATGAAAATGAAATTTAATCATAACACTCAAAAGGTGAAGCTGTTAACAGAGCACTAAGTGTTTCCTTACCAAAGAATGTCAACTTTTCTAGAAATTTGAAGGAGGGCATCAGCAATAATTCATACTTTGAATAATGGTATAGCTTATTCCTTTTGTGACAAAAGCAGAATGTATTGGTTTTAAAATCTCAAAAGGTTCATTAAAACACTTCAACCAGATGTAAAGGGAGGTGAACGGAACAAAGTAAACCAAAATACTCCAGAAAGGAAAAGAAAATTTACAACCCACCGGACAGAAGACAAAGGTTCATGTGGAAGAAAAGGATCAAAGTAAATATACAGACAGATATACAAAGGGCAACCTGATCCAAAACTTGATGCTGCATTTGTAAAAGCATAAAGGACGATCATTCATATGGTAGAGTAATACCTGCTAAGAAGAATATACCTACCAGAAGCTGTTCTTCAAAAGTTCCAAAATCAAGGAAGATATAGCTGCATTCATCTACTGCTGAAAAGAGACAGACAAAATTAACGGTCCTTTTAAGGACCACCAAAATCTTTAAAAGGAGTCTAAAATTGTTGTACATTCAGTTAAAATTGTTTATATAAGCTATAGCCCTACCCTTATATATCTTCCAAAAATCCAGGCCCCAATCTGAAAATTGGAGAGCCCTGGCAAGATTTTCTGAGTTTACAAAATATTCTGTCGTTATTTATGTGTTGCGGCTCTTCAGTAATGTGAGCCGCATTCCCACAAAAAGCTTTTTGACACATAAAATGGCATAAAGTGTTTTATTTAATATTTAAACTTATCAAAACTAATTAAAATCATAAAACTGAATCTATGGGCTTTTTCTTTTCCAGGTCCCAGAAATAGGATACTGGAAAGAAATAAGCCCATATTTTCCATCTTTTGTTGTCCCCTGATCCCATATAAGACATTTGTTATTTCTTGCCAGGTGGCTCTTTTCTAATATTCTTTGCTGATATTTTTTCGAAAAATCCCTCCATTTTAATTAACAAGTGTATGAATACATAATACCATCAAAATAACCTTTCTGTGACCCCTTTTGAAATTTTAAATTGAAAACAAACTTTTAAAAATTTCAGCAATTTAAATTTCAATTTAATTTAAAAGTTTAATTCAGATTTTAAAAATAATTTCACCATTGTTTTCCTTATTGAATTCTGAAGTTTCTGGCCAAATTTCATTCATGTAACTCGAAAATAAGCTTACAATTGCAGATTGAAGTGTTCAAAATATGCCCTCTGACGGAACGGGACCCAGTTATTTGCCCCATTGAAACGCATTGAAAATCATAGTAAATAAATGGAGTGCTGTCCAATAAATAATTTTGATAGCCACCTTGGGACTTCTGTTTTATGTTAGGCATTTGTTTCAAGTTTCTAAGTACAATCTCAGTGCCTCATGACCGGCATTGCGTTGCAAAATTTTGTTTTGATTGACAACAGGTATGTCCGTCTACTTCGGGAAGAATAAAGGCTAGAATTTAGGCAATTTACTCTATGTACTGACGCCTGATTACATTTAAATCAATCAAAATTTTACAGAAATTCAAGCTAGAAAGCCTACCCTTTCAAATAAATCTACATTCAGTTACAGAACTTGTGTAATAATAAAACTACACCATTTTAAATAAAAGTTGTAAATTTTTTT
This sequence comes from Mytilus coruscus, assembly GCA_017311375.1. Taxonomy (NCBI): domain Eukaryota; kingdom Metazoa; phylum Mollusca; class Bivalvia; order Mytilida; family Mytilidae; genus Mytilus; species Mytilus coruscus. The sequence goes on along the minus strand of JAASAO010000532.1, from coordinate 24,246 downwards.
AAGAACTACATTCGTGGGTACAGGACTGGTTGCCGTAACTGGGATCCTATTCCTGTCAGACTTTATTTTTTCCCAGACTTAAAACTGCACTTTTAAAATAAAGATATACATCTCAGTAGTTATTGTGCAAAGTTTCAATAGATTTGATCTAACAGTTACAGAGTTATTGATCCTTATCTATGACATCTCAAATACCAGAAAATTGATCGGATAAAATCATAAATTCATGAAGAAAATATGCTTAAAATCAGCAAAACTTTTTATTTCAAAAGATATTTACATTCTATAAATTGCACATGGTAGATAAATTCATTATTTGTATGGAAATCTAGTTAAAAAAAATTTTGCTGAAAAAAATTAATTATAATTATTTTTAATTAAAAAAAATCTTATAAGAATTACATATGCAAAGAAGCATACCCCATAACAAGGGTATAAATCATGAGACTTAGTCTTCAAACAGTCAGCTAAGTTCATTTAATATACAATGGTAGGCTAGATGCAGAGAAGTTCTCACTTGTAGCTAAAACCAGTCAAGATGGCACCTCCTACAGTTTAACAAATGTCGAGGGAAATTCTGGATCTGCCTGAATGCTTAATGCTACTGTGCGTTGTTATACTTGTGACTGCTCTAAATGTTTCACTAGTTCATACGTGTGTGGTGGTGGACACTCAAACTGTTGGTGGCTGAGATCCATGTACTTGGGTCCAAACAAGTTAACCAACCTGAATATGGATAACAAAACAAGTTAATAATGCAGGAACTTTTAAAATGAAACTTAGCGAAGAAGCATTAATGAAAATGAAATTTAATCATAACACTCAAAAAGGTGAAGCTGTTAACAGAGCACTAAGTGTTTCCTTACCAAAGAATGTCAACTTTTCTAGAAATTTGAAGGAGGCATCAGCAATAATTCACACTTTGAATAATGGTATAGCTTATTCCTTTTGTGACAAAAGCAGAATGTATTGGTTTTAAAATCTCAAAGGTTCATTAAAACACTTCAACCAGATGTAATGGGAGTGTGAACGGAACAAAGTAAACCAAAATACTCCAGAAAGGAAAAAGAAAAATTTACAACCCACGGACAGAAGACAAAGGTTCATGTGGAAGAAAAGGATCAAAGTAAATATACAGACAGATATACAAAGGGCAACCTGATCCAAAACTTGATGCTGCATTTGTATAAAGCATAAAGGACGATCATTCATATGGTAGAGTAATACCTGCTAAGAAGAATATACCTACCAGAAGCTGTTCTTCAAAAGTTCCAAAATCAAGGAAGATATAGCTGCATTCATCTACTGCTGAAAAGATACAGACAAAATTAACGGTCCTTTTAAGGACCACCAAAATCTTTAAAAGGAGTTTAAAATTGTTGTACATTCAGTTAAAATTGTTTATATAAGCTATAGCCCTACCCTTATATATCTTCCAAAAATCCAGGCCCCAATCTGGAAAATTGGAGAGCCCTGGCAAGATTTTCTGAGTTTACAAAATATTCTGTCGTTATTTATGTGTTATGGCTCTTCAGTAATGTGAGCCGCATTCCCAAAAACTTTTTGACACATAAAATGGCATAAAGTGTTTTATTTAATATTTAAAACTTATCAAAACTAATTAAAACCATAAAACTGAATCTATGGGCTTTTTCTTTTCCAGGTCCCAGAAATAGGATACTGGAAAGAAATATGCCCATATTTTCCATCTTTTGTTGTCCCCTGATCCCATATAAGACATTTGTTATTTCTTGCCAGGTGGCTCTTTTCTAATATTCTTTGCTGATATTTTTCGAAAAATCCTCCATTTTAACTTACAAGTGTATGAATACATAATACCATCAAAATGACCTTTCTGTGACCCTTTTGAAACTTTAAATTGAAAAACAAACTTTTAAAATTTCATAAATTTAAATTTCAATTTTATTTAAAAGTTTAATTCAGATTTTAAAAATAATTACACCATTGTTTTCCTTATTGAATTCTGAAGTTTCTGGCCAAATTTCATCCATGTAACTCCAAAAATAAGCTTACAATTGCAGATTGAAGTGTTCAAAATATGCCCTCTGACAGACTTTATTTTTTTCCCAGACTTAAAACTCACTTTTAGAATAAAGATATACTTCTCAGTAGTTATTGTGCAAAGTTTCAACAGATTTGATCTAACAGTTACAGAGTTATTGATCCTTATCTATGACATCTCAAATACCAGAAAATTGATCGGATAAAATCATAAATTCATGAAGAAAATATGCTTAAAATCAGGAAAACTTTTTTATTTCAAAAGATATTTACATTCTGTAAATTGCACATGGTAGATAAATTCATTATTTGTATGGAAATCTAGTTAAAAAAATTTTGCTGAAAAAAATTAATTATAATTATTTTTTAATTAAGAAAAATCTTATAAGAATTACATATGCAAAGAAGCATACCCCATAACAAGGGTATAAATCATGAGACTTAGTCTTCAAACAGTCAGCTAAGTTCATTTAATATACAATGGAAGAGGCTAGATGCAGAGAAGTTCTCACTTGTAGCTAAAACCAGTCAAGATGGCACCTCCTACAGTTTAACAAATGTCGAGAGAAATTCTGGATCTGCCTGAATGCTTAATGCTACTGTGCGTTGTTATACTTGTGACTGCTCTAAATGTCCCACTAGTTCATACGTGTGTGGTGGTGGACACTCAAACTGTTGGTGGCTGAGATCCATGTACTTGGGTCCAAACAAGTTAACCAACCTGAATATGGATAACAAAAACAAGTTAATAATGCAGGAACTTTTAAAATGAAACTTAGCGAAGAAGCATTAATGAAAATGAAATTTAATCATAACACTCAAAAGGTGAAGCTGTTAACAGAGCACTAAGTGTTTCCTTACCAAAGAATGTCAACTTTTCTAGAAATTTGAAGGAGGGCATCAGCAATAATTCATACTTTGAATAATGGTATAGCTTATTCCTTTTGTGACAAAAGCAGAATGTATTGGTTTTAAAATCTCAAAAGGTTCATTAAAACACTTCAACCAGATGTAAAGGGAGTGTGAACGGAACAAAGTAAACCAAAATACTCCAGAAAGGAAAAAGAAAATTTACAACCCACGGACAGAAGACAAAGGTTCATGTGGAAGAAAAGGATCAAAGTAAATATACAGACAGATATACAAAGGGCAACCTGATCCAAAACTTGATGCTGCATTTGTAAAAGCATAAAGGACGATCATTCATATGGTAGAGTAATACCTGCTAAGAAGAATATACCTACCAGAAGCTGTTCTTCAAAAGTTCCAAAATCAAGGAAGATATAGCTGCATTCATCTACTGCTGAAAAGATACAGACAAAATTAACGGTCCTTTTAAGGACCACCAAAATCTTTAAAAGGAGTCTAAAATTGTTGTACATTCAGTTAAAATTGTTTATATAAGCTATAGCCCTACCCTTATATATCTTCCAAAAATCCAGGCCCCAATCTGAAAATTGGAGAGCCCTGGCAAGATTTTCTGAGTTTACAAAATATTCTGTCGTTATTTATGTGTTGCGGCTCTTCAGTAATGTGAGCCGCATTCCCAAAAAGCTTTTGACACATAAAATGGCATAAAGTGTTTTATTTAATATTTAAAACTTATCAAAACTAATTAAAATCATAAAACTGAATCTATGGGCTTTTTCTTTTCCAGGTCCCAGAAATAGGATACTGGAAAGAAATAAGCCCATATTTTCCATCTTTTGTTGTCCCCTGATCCCATATAAGACATTTGTTATTTCTTGCCAGGTGGCTCTTTTCTAATATTCTTTGCTGATATTTTTCGAAAATCCTCCATTTTAATTAACAAGTGTATGAATACATAATACCATCAAAATAACCTTTCTGTGACCCCTTTTGAAATTTTAAATTGAAAACAAACTTTTAAAAATTTCAGCAATTTAAATTTCAATTTAATTTAAAAGTTTAATTCAGATTTTAAAAATAATTTCACCATTGTTTTCCTTATTGAATTCTGAAGTTTCTGGCCAAATTTCATTCATGTAACTCGAAAAATAAGCTTACAATTGCAGATTGAAGTGTTCAAAATATGCCCTCTGACAGGAACGGGACCCAGTTATTTGCCCCATTGAAACGCATTGAAAATCATAGTAAATAAATGGGTGCTGTCCAATAAATAATTTTGATAGCCACCTTGGGACTTCTGTTTTATGTTAGGCATTTGTTTCGAAGTTTCTAAGTACAATCTCAGTGCCTCATGACCGGCATTCCATTGCAAAATTTTGTTTTGATTGACAACAGGTATGTCCGTCTACTTCTGGGAAGAATAAAGGCTAGAATTTAGGCAATTTACTCTATGTACCGACGCCTGATTACATTTAAATCAATCAAAATTTTACAGAAATTCAAGCTAGAAAGCCTACCCTTTCAAATAAATCTACATTCAGTTTCAGAACTTGTGTAATAATAAAACTACACCATTTTAAATAAAAGTTGTAAATTTTTTAAGAACTACATTCGTGGGTACAGGACAGGTTGCCGTAACTGGGATCCTATTCCTGTCAGACTTTATTTTTTCCCAGACTTAAAACTGCACTTTTAAAATAAAGATATACATCTCAGTAGTTATTGTGCAAAGTTTCAATAGATTTGATCTAACAGTTACAGAGTTGTTGATCCTTATCTATGACATCTCAAATACCAGAAAATTGATCTGATAAAATCATAAATTCATGAAGAAAATATGCTTAAAATCAGGAAAACTTTTTTATTTCAAAAGATATTTACATTCTGTAAATTGCACATGGTAGATAAATTCATTATTTGTTTGGAAATCTAGTTAAAAAAATTTGCTGAAAAAAATTAATTATAATTATTTTTAATTAAAAAAAATCTTCTAAGAATTACATATGCAAAGAAGCATACCCCATAACAAGGGTATAAATCATGAGACTTAGTCTTCAAACAGTCAGCTAAGTTCATTTAATATACAATGGAAGAGGCTAGATGCAGAGAAGTTCTCACTTGTAGCTAAAACCAGTCAAGATGGCACCTCCTACAGTTAACAAATGTCGAGAGAAATTCTGGATCTTCCTGAATGCTTAATGCTACTGTGCGTTGTTATACTTGTGACTGCTCTAAATGTCCCACTAGTTCATACGTGTGTGGTGGTGGACACTCAAACTGTTGGTGGCTGAGATCCATGTACTTGGGTCCAAACAAGTTAACCAACCTGAATATGGATAACAAAACAAGTTAATAATGCAGGAACTTTTAAAATGAAACTTAGCGAAGAAGCATTAATGAAAATGAAATTTAATCATAACACTCAAAAGGTGAAGCTGTTAACAGAGCACTAAGTGTTTCCTTACCAAAGAATGTCAACTTTTCTAGAAATTTGAAGGAGGGCATCAGCAATAATTCACACTTTGAATAATGGTATAGCTTATTCCTTTTGTGACAAAAGCAGAATGTATTGGTTTTAAAATCTCAAAGGTTCATTAAAACACTTCAACCAGATGTAAAGGGAGTGTGAACGGAACAAAGTAAACCAAAATACTCCAGAAAGGAAAAGAAAAATTTACAACCCACGGACAGAAGACAAAGGTTCATGTGGAAGAAAAGGATCAAAGTAAATATACAGACAGATATAAAAAGGGCAACCTGATCCAAAACTTGATGCTGCATTTGTAAAAGCATAAAGGACGATCATTCATATGGTAGAGTAATACCTGCTAAGAAGAATATACCTACCAGAAGCTGTTCTTCAAAAGTTCCAAAATCAAGGAAGATATAGCTGCATTCATCTACTGCTGAAAAGATACAGACAAAATTAACGGTCCTTTAAGGACCACCAAAATCTTTAAAAGGAGTCTAAAATTGTTGTACATTCAGTTAAAATTGTTTATATAAGCTATAGCCCTACCCTTATATATCTTCCAAAAATCCAGGCCCCAATCTGGAAAATTGGAGAGCCCTGGCAAGATTTTCTGAGTTTACAAAATATTCTGTCGTTATTTATGTGTTGCGGCTCTTCAGTAATGTGAGCCGCATTCCACAAAAACTTTTGACACATAAAATGGCATAAAGTGTTTTATTTAATATTTAAAACTTATCAAAACTAATTAAAACCATAAAACTGAATCTATGGGCTTTTTCTTTTCCAGGTCCCAGAAATAGGATACTGGAAAGAAATAAGCCCATATTTTCCATCTTTGTTGTCCCTGATCCCATATAAGACATTTGTTATTTCTTGCCAGGTGGCTCTTTTCTAATATTCTTTGCTGATATTTTTCGAAAAATCCTCCATTTTAACTTACAAGTGTATGAATACATAATACCATCAAAATAACCTTTCTGTGACCCTTTTGAAACTTTAAATTGAAAAACAAACTTTTAAAATTTCATAAATTTAAATTTCAATTTAATTTAAAAGTTTAATTCAGATTTTAAAATAATTTCACCATTGTTTTCCTTATTGAATTCTGAAGTTTCTGGCCAAATTTCATCCATGTAACTCCAAAATAAGCTTACAATTGCAGATTGAAGTGTTCAAAATATGCCCTCTGACAGGAACAGGGACCCAGTTATTTGCCCCATTGAAACGCATTAAAATCATAGTAAATAAATGGGTGCTGTCCAATAAATAATTTTGATAGCCACCTTGGGACTTCTGTTTTATGTTAGGCATTTGTTTCAAGTTTCTAAGTACAATCTCAGTGCCTCATGACCGCATTCCGTTGCAAAATTTTGTTTTGATTGACAACAGGTATGTCCGTCTACTTCGGGAAGAATAAAGGCTAGAATTTAGGCAATTTACTCTATGTACCGACGCCTGATTACATTTAAATCAATCAAAATTTTACAGAAATTCAAGCTAGAAAGCCTACCCTTTCAAATAAATCTACATTCAGTTACAGAACTTGTGTAATAATAAAACTACACCATTTTAAATAAAAGTTGTAAATTTTTTTAAGAACTACATTCGTGGGTACAGGACTGGTTGCCGTAACTGGGATCCTATTCCAACAGGTATGTCCGTCTACTTCGGGAAGAATAAAGGCTAGAATTTAGGCAATTTACTCTATGTACCGACGCCTGATTACATTTAAATCAATCAAAATTTTACAGAAATTCAAGCTAGAAAGCCTACACCTTTCAAATAAATCTACATTCAGTTACAGAACTTGTGTAATAATAAAACTACACCATTTTAAATAAAAGTTGTAAATTTTTTAAAGAACTACATTCGTGGGTACAGGACTGGTTGCCGTAACTGGGATCCTATTCCTGTCAGACTTTATTTTTTTCCGAGACTTAAAACTGCACTTTTAAAATATAGATATACATCTCAGTAGTTATTGTGCAAAGTTTCAATAGATTTGATCTAACAGTTACAGAGTTATTGATCCTTATCTATGACATCTCAAATACCAGAAAATTGATCGGATAAAATCATAAATTCATGAAGAAAATATGCTTAAAATCAGCAAAACTTTTTATTTCAAAAGATATTTACATTCTGTAAATTGCACATGGTAGATAAATTCATTATTTGTATGGAAATCTAGTTAAAAAAATTTTGCTGAAAAAAATTAATTATAATTATTTTTTAATTAAAAAAAATCTTATAAGAATTACATATGCAAAGAAGCATACCCATAATAAGGGTATAAATCATGAGACTTAGTCTTCAAACAGTCAGCTAAGTTCATTTAATATACAACGGAAGAGGCTAGATGCAGAAAAGTTCTCACTTGTAGCTAAAACCAGTCAAGATGGCACCTCCTACAGTTTAACAAATGTCGAGAGAAATTCTGGATCTGCCTGAATGCTTAATGCTACTGTGCGTTGTTATACTTGTGACTGCTCTAAATGTCCCACTAGTTCATACGTGTGTGGTGGTGGACACTCAAACTGTTGGTGGCTGAGATCCATGTACTTGGGTCCAAACAAGTTAACCAACCTGAATATGGATAACAAAAACAAGTTAATAATGCAGGAACTTTTAAAATGAAACTTAGCGAAGAAGCATTAATGAAAATGAAATTTAATCATAACAATCAAAAAGGTGAAGCTGTTAACAGAGCACTAAGTGTTTCCTTACCAAAGAATGTCAACTTTTCTAGAAATTTGAAGGAGGCATCAGCAATAATTCACACTTTGAATAATGGTATAGCTTATTCCTTTTGTGACAAAAGCAGAATGTATTGGTTTTAAAATCTCAAAGGTTCATTAAAACACTTCAACCAGATGTAAAGGGAGTGAACGGAACAAAGTAAACCAAAATACTCCAGAAAGGAAAAAGAAAAATTTACAACCCACGGACAGAAGACAAAGGTTCATGTGGAAGAAAAGGATCAAAGTAAATATACAGACAGATATAAAAAGGGCAACCTGATCTAAAACTTGATGCTGCATTTGTAAAAGCATAAAGGACGATCATTCATATGGTAGAGTAATACCTGCTAAGAAGAATATACCTACCAGAAGCTGTTTTTCAAAAGTTCCAAAATCAAGGAAGATATAGCTGCATTCATCTACTGCTGAAAAGATACAGACAAAATTAACGGTCCTTTTAAGGACCACCAAAATCTTTAAAAGGAGTCTAAAATTGTTGTACATTCAGTTAAAATTGTTTATATAAGCTATAGCCCTACCCCTTATATATCTTCCAAAAATCCAGGCCCCAATCTGGAAAATTGAGAGCCCTGGCAAGATTTTGTGAGTTTACAAAATATTCTGTCGTTATTTATGTGTTGCGCTCTTCAGTAATGTGAGCCGCATTCCCAAAAAACTTTTGACACATAAAATGGCATAAAGTGTTTTATTTAATATTTAAAACTTATCAAAACTAATTAAAACCATAAAACTGAATCTATGGGCTTTTTCTTTTCCAGGTCCCAGAAATAGGATACTGGAAAGAAATAAGCCCATATTTTCCATCTTTGTTGTCCCCTGATCCCATATAAGACATTTGTTATTTCTTGCCAGGTGGCTCTTTTCTAATATTCTTTGCTGATATTTTTCGAAAAATCCTCCATTTTAACTTACAAGTGTATGAATACATAATACCATCAAAATAACCTTTCTGTGACCCCTTTTGAAACTTTAAATTGAAAAACAAACTTTTAAAAATTTCATAAATTTAAATTTCAATTTAATTTAAAAGTTTAATTCAGATTTTAAAAATAATTTCACCATTGTTTTCCTTATTGAATTCTGAAGTTTCTGGCCAAATTTCATCCATGTAACTCCAAAAATAAGCTTACAATTGCAGATTGAAGTGTTCAAAATATGCCCTCTGACAGGAACAGGGACCCAGTTATTTGCCCCATTGAAACGCATTGAAAATCATAGTAAATAAATGGGGTGCTGTCCAATAAATAATTTTGATAGCCACCTTGGGACTTCTGTTTTATGTTAGGCATTTGTTTCAAGTTTCTAAGTACAATCTCAGTGCCTCATGACCGGCATTCCGTTGCAAAATTTTGTTTTGATTGACAACAGGTATGTCCGTCTACTTCGGGAAGAATAAAGGCTAGAATTTAGGCAATTTACTCTATGTACCGACGCCTGATTACATTTAAATCAATCAAAATTTTACAGAAATTCAAGCTAGAAAGCCTACCCTTTCAAATAAATCTACATTCAGTTACAGAACTTGTGTAATAATAAAACTACACCATTTTAAATAAAAGTTGTAAATTTTTTAAGAACTACATTCGTGGGTACAGGACTGGTTGCCGTAACTGGGATCCTATTCCAACAGGTATGTCCGTCTACTTCGGGAAGAATAAAGGCTAGAATTTAGGCAATTTACTCTATGTACCGACGCCTGATTACATTTAAATCAATCAAAATTTTACAGAAATTCAAGCTAGAAAGCCTACACCTTTCAAATAAATCTACATTCAGTTACAGAACTTGTGTAATAATAAAACTACACCATTTTAAATAAAAGTTGTAAATTTTTTAAGAACTACATTTGTGGGTACAGGACTGGTTGCCGTAACTGGGATCCTATTCCTGTCAGACTTTATTTTTTTCCCAGACTTAAAACTGCACTTTTAAAATAAAGATATACATCTCAGTAGTTATTGTGCAAAGTTTCAATAAATTTGATCCAACAGTTACAGAGTTATTGATCCTTATCTATAACATCTCAAATACCAGAAAATTGATCGGATAAAATCATAAATTCATGAAGAAAATATGCTTAAAATCAGCAAAACTTTTTTATTTCAAAAGATATTTACATTCTGTAAATTGCACATGGTAGATAAATTCATTCTTTGTATGGAAATCTTGTTAAAAAAAATTTGCTGAAAAATAAATTAATTCTAATTATTTTTTTAATTAAAATAAAATCTTTCCTTTTTTTATAAGAATTACATATGCAAAAAAACATGACCCATAACAAGGGTATAAATTAGAGACATAGTCTTCAAACAGTCAGCTAAGTTCATTTAATATACAATGGAAGAGGCTAGATGCAGAGAAGTTCTCACTTGTAGCTAAAACCAGTCAAGATGGCACCTCCTACAGTTTAACAAATGTCGAGAGAAATTCTGGATCTGCCTGAATTCTTAATGCTACTGTGCGTTGTTATACTTGTGACTGCTCTAAATGTCCCACTAGTTCATACGTGTGTGGTGGTGGACACTCAAACTGTTGGTGGCTGAGATCCATGTACTTGGGTCCAAACAAGTTAACCAACCTGAATATGGATAACAAAACAAATTAATAATGCAGGAACTTTTAAAATGAAACTTAGCGAAGAAGCATTAATGAAAATGAAATTTAATCATAACACTCAAAAGGTGAAGCTGTTAACAGAGCACTAAGTGTTTCCTTACCAAAGAATGTCAACTTTTCTAGAAATTTGAAGGAGGGCATCAGCAATAATTCACACTTTGAATAATGGTATAGCTTATTCCTTTTGTGACAAAAAGCAGAATGTATTGGTTTTAAAATCTCAAAGGTTCATTAAAACACTTCAACCAGATGTAAAGGGAGTGTGAACGGAACAAAGTAAACCAAAATACTCCAGAAAGGAAAAAGAAAATTTACAACCCACGGACAGAAGACAAAGGTTCATGTGGAAGAAAAGGATCAAAGTAAATATACAGACAGATATAAAAAGGCAACCTGATCCAAAACTTGATGCTGCATTTGTAAAAGCATAAAGGACGATCATTCATATGGTACAGCAATACCTGCTAAGAAGAATATACCTACCAGAAGCTGTTTTCAAAAGTTCCAAAATCAAGGAAGATATAGCTGCATTCATCTACTGCTGAAAAGATACAGACAAAATTAACGGTCCTTTTAAGGACCACCAAAATCTTTAAAAGGAGTCTAAAATTGTTGTACATTCAGTTAAAATTGTTTATATAAGCTATAGCCCTACCCTTATATATCTTCCAAAAATCCAGGCCCCAATCTGGAAAATTGGAGAGCCCTGGCAAGATTTTGTGAGTTTACAAAATATTCTGTCGTTATTTATGTGTTGCGGCTCTTCAGTAATGTGAGCCGCATTCCCACAAAAACTTTTGACACATAAAATGGCATAAAGTGTTTTATTTAATATTTAAAACTTATCAAAACTAATTAAAACCATAAAACTGAATCTATGGGCTTTTTCTTTTCCAGGTCCCAGAAATAGGATACTGGAAAGAAATAAGCCCATATTTTCCATCTTTGTTGTCCCCTGATCCCATATAAGACATTTGTTATTTCTTGCCAGGTGGCTCTTTTCTAATATTCTTTGCTGATAATTTTCGAAAAATCCCTCCATTTTAACTTACAAGTGTATGAATACATAATACCATCAAAATAACCTTTCTGTGACCCCTTTTGAAACTTTAAATTGAAAACAAACTTTTAAAATTTCATAAATTTAAATTTCAATTTAATTTAAAGTTTAATTCAGATTTTAAAAATAATTTCACCATTGTTTTCCTTATTGAATTTTGAAGTTTCTGGCCAAATTTCATCCATGTAACTCTAAAAATAAGCTTACAATTGCAGATTGAAGTGTTCAAAATATGCCCTCTGACAGACTTTATTGTTTTTCCCAGACTTAAAACTGCACTTTTAAAATAAAGATATACATCTCAGTAGTTATTGTGCAAAGTTTCAATAAATATGATTGAACAGTTACAGAGTTATTGATCCTTATCTATAACATCTCAAATACCAGAAAATTGATCGGAAAAAATCATAAATTCATGAAGAAAAATATGCTTAAAATCAGCAAAACTTTTTTATTTCAAAAGATATTTACATTCTGTAAATTGCACATGGTAGATTAATTCATTATTTGTATGGAAATCTAGTTAAAAAAAATTTTGCTGAAAAAAAAATTAATTATAATTATTTTTTAATTAAAAAAAATCTTATAAGAATTACATATGCAAAGAAGCATACCCATAATAAGGGTATAAATCATGAGACTTAGTCTTCAAACAGTCAGCTAAGTTCATTTAATATACAATGGAAGAGGCTAGATGCAGAGAAGTTCTCACTTGTAGCTAAAACCAGTCAAGATGGCACCTCCTACAGTTTAACAAATGTCGAGAGAAATTCTGGATCTGCCTGAATTCTTAATGCTACTGTGCGTTGTTATACTTGTGACTGCTCTAAATGTCCCACTAGTTCATACGTGTGTGGTGGTGGACACTCAAACTGTTGGTGGCTGAGATCCATGTACTTGGGTCCAAACAAGTTAACCAACCTGAATATGGATAACAAAAACAAGTTAATAATGCAGGAACTTTTAAAATGAAACTTAGCGAAGAAGCATTAATGAAAATGAAATTTAATCATAACACTCAAAAAGGTGAAGCTGTTAACAGAGCACTAAGTGTTTCCTTACCAAAGAATGTCAACTTTTCTAGAAATTTGAAGGAGGGCATCAGCAATAATTCACACTTTGAATAATGGTATAACTTATTCCTTTTGTGACAAAAGCAGAATGTATTGGTTTTAAAATCTCAAAAGGTTCATTAAAACACTTCAACCAGATGTAAAGGGAGTGAACGGAACAAAGTAAACCAAAATATTAAAGAAAGGAAAAGAAAAATTTACAACCCACGGACAGAAGACAAAGGTTCATGTGGAAGAAAAGGATCAAAGTAAATATACAGACAGATATAAAAAAGGGCAACCTGATCCAAAACTTGATGCTGCATTTGTAAAAGCATAAAGGACGATCATTCATATGGTAGAGTAATACCTGCTAAGAAGAATATACCTACCAGAAGCTGTTTTTCAAAAGTTCAAAAATCAAGGAAGATATAGCTGCATTCATCTACTTCTGAAAAGATACAGACAAAATTAACGGTCCTTTTAAGGACCACCAAAATCTTTAAAAGGAGTCTAAAATTGTTGTACATTCAGTTAAAATTGTTTATATAAGCTATAGCCCTACCCTTATATATCTTCCAAAAATCCAGGCCCCAGTCTGGAAAATTAGAGAGCCCTGGCAAGATTTTGTGAGTTTACAAAATATTCTGTCGTTATTTATGTGTTATGGCTCTTCAGTAATGTGAGCCGCATTCCCACAAAAGCTTTTGACACATAAAATGGCATAAAGTGTTTTATTTAATATTTAAAACTTATCAAAACTAATTAAAACCATAAAACTGAATCTATGGGCTTTTTCTTTTCCAGGTCCCAGAAATAGGATACTGGAAAGAAATAAGCCCATATTTTCCATCTTTGTTGTCCCCTGATCCCATATAAGACATTTGTTATTTCTTGCCAGGTGGCTCTTTTCTAATATTCTTTGCTGATATTTTTCGAAAAATCCTCCATTTTAACTTACAAGTGTATGAATACATAATACCATCAAAATAACCTTTCTGTGACCCCTTTTGAAACTTTAAATTGAAAACAAACTTTTAAAATTTCATAAATTTAAATTTCAAATTAATTTAAAGTTTAATTCAGATTTTAAAATAATTTCACCATTGTTTTCCTTATTGAATTCTGAAGTTTCTGGCCAAATTTCATCCATGTAACTCAAAATAAGCTTACAATTGCAGATTGAAGTGTTCAAAATATGCCCTCTGACAGGAACAGGGACCCAGTTATTTGCCCCATTGAAACGCATTGAAAATCATAGTAAATAAATGGGTGCTGTCCAATAAATAATTTTGATAGCCACCTTGGGACTTCTGTTTTATGTTAGGCATTTGTTTGAAGTTTCTAAGTACAATCTCAGTGCCTCATGACCGCATTCCGTTGCAAAATTTTGTTTTGATTGACAACAGGTATGTCCGTCTACTTCGGGAAGAATAAAGGCTAGAATTTAGGCAATTTACTCTATGTACCGACGCCTGATTACATTTAAATCAATCAAAATTTTACAGAAATTCAAGCTAGAAAGCCTACCCTTTCAAATAAATCTACATTCAGTTACAGAACTTGTGTAATAATAAAACTACACCATTTTAAATAAAAGTTGTAAATTTTTTTAAGAACTACATTCGTGGGTACAGGACTGGTTGCCGTAACTGGGATCCTATTCCAACAGGTATGTCCGTCTACTTCGGGAAGAATAAAGGCTAGAATTTAGGCAATTTACTCTATGTACCGACGCCTGATTACATTTAAATCAATCAAAATTTTACAGAAATTCAAGCTAGAAAGCCTACACCTTTCAAATAAATCTACATTCAGTTACAGAACTTGTGTAATAATAAAACTACACCATTTTAAATAAAAGTTGTAAATTTTTTAAGAACTACATTTGTGGGTACAGGACTGGTTGCCGTAACTGGGATCCTATTCCTGTCAGACTTTATTTTTTTCCCAGACTTAAAACTGCACTTTTAAAATAAAGATATACATCTCAGTAGTTATTGTGCAAAGTTTCAATAAATTTGATCCAACAGTTACAGAGTTATTGATCCTTATCTATGACATCTCAAATACCAGAAAATTGATCGGATAAAATCATAAATTCATGAAGAAAATATGCTTAAAATCAGCAAAACTTTTTTATTTCAAAAGATATTTACATTCTGTAAATTGCACATGGTAGATAAATTCATTATTTGTATGGAAATCTAGTTAAAAAAAATTTTGCTGAAAAAAATTAATTATAATTATTTTTTAATTAAAAAAAATCTTATAAAATTACATATGCAAAGAAGCATACCCCATAATAAGGGTATAAATCATGAGACTTAGTCTTCAAACAGTCAGCTAAGTTCATTTAATATACAATGGAAGAGGCTAGATGCAGAGAAGTTCTCACTTGTAGCTAAAACCAGTCAAGATGGCACCTCCTACAGTTTAACAAATGTCGAGAGAAATTCTGGATCTGCCTGAATTCTTAATGCTACTGTGCGTTGTTATACTTGTGACTGCTCTAAATGTCCCACTAGTTCATACGTGTGTGGTGGTGGACACTCAAACTGTTGGTGGCTGAGATCCATGTACTTGGGTCCAAACAAGTTAACCAACCTGAATATGGATAACAAAAACAAATTAATAATGCAGGAACTTTTAAAATGAAACTTAGCGAAGAAGCATTAATGAAAATGAAATTTAATCATAACACTCAAAAAGGTGAAGCTGTTAACAGAGCACTAAGTGTTTCCTTACCAAAGAATGTCAACTTTTCTAGAAATTTGAAGGAGGGCATCAGCAATAATTCACACTTTGAATAATGGTATAGCTTATTCCTTTTGTGACAAAAGCAGAATGTATTGGTTTTAAAATCTCAAAGGTTCATTAAAACACTTCAACCAGATGTAAAGGGAGTGTGAACGGAACAAAGTAAACCAAAATACTCCAGAAAGGAAAAAGAAAAATTTACAACCCACGGACAGAAGACAAAGGTTCATGTGGAAGAAAAGGATCAAAGTAAATATACAGACAGATATAAAAAGGGCAACCTGATCCAAAACTTGATGCTGCATTTGTAAAAGCATAAAGGACGATCATTCATATGGTACAGCAATACCTGCTAAGAAGAATATACCTACCAGAAGCTGTTTTTCAAAAGTTCCAAAATCAAGGAAGATATAGCTGCATTCATCTACTGCTGAAAAGATACAGACAAAATTAACGGTCCTTTTAAGGACCACCAAAATCTTTAAAAGGAGTCTAAAATTGTTGTACATTCAGTTAAAATTGTTTATATAAGCTATAGCCCTACCCTTATATATCTTCCAAAAATCCAGGCCCCAATCTGGAAAATTGGAGAGCCCTGGCAAGATTTTGTGAGTTTACAAAATATTCTGTCGTTATTTATGTGTTGCGGCTCTTCAGTAATGTGAGTCGCATTCCCACAAAAACTTTTGACACATAAAATGGCATAAAGTGTTTTATTTAATATTTAAAACTTATCAAAACTAATTAAAACCATAAAACTGAATCTATGGGCTTTTTCTTTTCCAGGTCCCAGAAATAGGATACTGGAAAGAAATAAGCCCATATTTTCCATCTTTGTTGTCCCTGATCCCATATAAGACATTTGTTATTTCTTGCCAGGTGGCTCTTTTCTAATATTCTTTGCTGATAATTTTCGAAAAATCCTCCATTTTAACTTACAAGTGTATGAATACATAATACCATCAAAATAACCTTTCTGTGACCCCTTTTGAAACTTTAAATTGAAAAACAAACTTTTAAAATTTCATAAATTTAAATTTCAATTTAATTTAAAGTTTAATTCAGATTTTAAAAATAATTTCACCATTGTTTTCCTTATTGAATTCTGAAGTTTCTGGCCAAATTTCATCCATGTAACTCCAAAATAAGCTTACAATTGCAGATTGAAGTGTTCAAAATATGCCCTCTGACAGACTTTATTTTTTCCCAGACTTAAAACTGCACTTTTAAAATAAAGATATACATCTCAGTAGTTATTGTGCAAAGTTTCAATAGATTTGATCTAACAGTTACAGAGTTATTGATCCTTATCTATGACATCTCAAATACCAGAAAATTATCGGATAAAATCATAAATTCATGAAGAAAATATGCTTAAAATCAGCAAAACTTTTTATTTCAAAAGATATTTACATTCTGTAAATTGCACATGGTAGATAAATTCATTATTTGTATGGAAATCTAGTTAAAAAAATTTTGCTGAAAAAAATTAATTATAATTATTTTTAATTAAAAAAAAATCTTATAAGAATTACATATGCAAAGAAGCATACCCCATAATAAGGGTATAAATCATGAGACTTAGTCTTCAAACAGTCAGCTAAGTTCATTTAATATACAATGGAAGAGGCTAGATGCAGAGAAGTTCTCACTTGTAGCTAAAACCAGTCAAGATGGCACCTCCTACAGTTTAACAAATGTCGAGAGAAATTCTGGATCTGCCTGAATTCTTAATGCTACTGTGCGTTGTTATACTTGTGACTGCTCTAAATGTCCCACTAGTTCATACGTGTGTGGTGGTGGACACTCAAACTGTTGGTGGCTGAGATCCATGTACTTGGGTCCAAACAAGTTAACCAACCTGAATATGGATAACAAAAACAAGTTAATAATGCAGGAACTTTTAAAAATGAAACTTAGCGAAGAAGCATTAATGAAAATGAAATTTAATCATAACACTCAAAAGGTGAAGCTGTTAACAGAGCACTAAGTGTTTCCTTACCAAAGAATGTCAACTTTTCTAGAAATTTGAAGGAGGGCATCAGCAATAATTCACACTTTGAATAATGGTATAACTTATTCCTTTTGTGACAAAAGCAGAATGTATTGGTTTTAAAATCTCAAAGGTTCATTAAAACACTTCAACCAGATGTAAAGGGAGTGTGAACGGAACAAAGTAAACCAAAATACTAAAGAAAGGAAAAGAAAAATTTACAACCCACGGACAGAAGACAAAGGTTCATGTGGAAGAAAAGGATCAAAGTAAATATACAGACAGATATAAAAAGGGCAACCTGATCCAAAACTTGATGCTGCATTTGTAAAAGCATAAAGGACGATCATTCATATGGTAGAGTAATACCTGCTAAGAAGAATATACCTACCAGAAGCTGTTTTCAAAAGTTCCAAAATCAAGGAAGATATAGCTGCATTCATCTACTGCTGAAAAGATACAGACAAAATTAACGGTCCTTTTAAGGACCACCAAAATCTTTAAAAGGAGTCTAAAATTGTTGTACATTCAGTTAAAATTGTTTATATAAGCTATAGCCCTACCCTTATATATCTTCCAAAAATCCAGGCCCCAATCTGGAAAATTAGAGAGCCCTGGCAAGATTTTGTGAGTTTACAAAATATTCTGTCGTTATTTATGTGTTGCGGCTCTTCAGTAATGTGAGCCGCATTCCCACAAAAGCTTTTGACACATAAAATGGCATAAAGTGTTTTATTTAATATTTAAAACTTATCAAAACTAATTAAAACCATAAAACTGAATCTATGGGCTTTTTCTTTTCCAGGTCCCAGAAATAGGATACTGGAAAGAAATAAGCCCATATTTTCCATCTTTGTTGTCCCCTGATCCCATATAAGACATTTGTTATTTCTTGCCAGGTGGCTCTTTTCTAATATTCTTTGCTGATATTTTTCGAAAAATCCTCCATTTTAACTTACAAGTGTATGAATACATAATACCATCAAAATAACCTTTCTGTGACCCCTTTTGAAACTTTAAATTGAAAAACAAACTTTTAAAATTTCATAAATTTAAATTTCAAATTAATTTAAAGTTTAATTCAGATTTTAAAAATAATTTCACCATTGTTTTCCTTATTGAATTCTGAAGTTTCTGGCCAAATTTCATCCATGTAACTCCAAAATAAGCTTACAATTGCAGATTGAAGTGTTCAAAATATGCCCTCTGACAGGAACAGGGACCCAGTTATTTGCCCCATTGAAACGCATTGAAAATCATAGTAAATAAATGGGTGCTGTCCAATAAATAATTTTGATAGCCACCTTGGGACTTCTGTTTTATGTTAGGCATTTGTTTGAAGTTTCTAAGTACAATCTCAGTGCCTCATGACCGGCATTCGGTTGCAAAATTTTGTTTTGATTGACAACAGGTATGTCCGTCTACTTCGGGGAAGAATAAAGGCTAGAATTTAGGCAATTTACTCTATGTACTGACGCCAGATTACAGTTAAATCAATCAAAATTTTTACAGAAATTCAAACTAGAAAGCCTACCCCTTCAAATAAATCTACATTCAGTTACAGAACATGTGTAATAATAACACTACACCATTTTACATAAAAGTTATAAATTTTTTTTAAGAACTACATTCGTGGGTACCAGAATGGTTGCCGTAACTGGGATCCTATTCCAACAGGGTCAGTCCGTCTACTTCCGGGGAAGAATAAAGGCAAGAATTTAGGCAATTTACTCTATGTACTGACGCCAGATTACAGTTAAATCAATCAAAATTTTACAGAAATTCAAACTAGAAAGCCTACCCCTTCATATAAATCTACATTCAGTTACAGAACTTGTGTAATAATAAAACTACACCATTTTAAATAAAAGTTGTAAATTTTTTAAGAACTACATTCGTGGGTACAGGACTGGTTGCCGTAACTGTGATACTATTCCAACAGGTATGTCCGTCTACTTCCGGGAAGAATAAAGGCTAGAATTTAGGCAATTTACTCTATGTACCGACGCCTGATTACATTTAAATCAATCAAAATTTTACAGAAATTCAAGCTAGAAATCCTACCCTTTCAAATAAATCTACATTCAGTTAGAGAACTTGTGTAATAATAAAACTACACCATTTTAAATAAAAGTTGTAATTTTTTTAAGAACTACATTGGTGGGTACAGGACTGGTTGCCGTAACTGGGATCCTATTCCAACAGGTATGTCCGTCTACTTCGGGGAAGAATAAAGGCTAGAATTTAGGCAATTTACTCTATGTACCGACGCCTGATTACATTTAAATCAATCAAAATTTTACAGAAATTCAAGCTAGAAAGCCTACCCTTTCAAATAAATCTACATTCAGTTACAGAACTTGTGTAATAATAAAACTACACCATTTTAAATAAAAGTTGTAAATTTTTTTAAGAACTACATTCGTGGGTACAGGACTGGTTGCCGTAACTGGGATCCTATTCCAACAGGTATGTCCGTCTACTTCGGGAAGAATAAAGGCTAGAATTTAGGCAATTTACTCTATGTACCGACGCCTGATTACATTTAAATCAATCAAAATTTTACAGAAATTCAAGCTAGAAAGCCTACACCTTTCAAATAAATCTACATTCAGTTACAGAACTTGTGTAATAATAAAACTACACCATTTTAAATAAAAGTTGTAAATTTTTTTAAGAACTACATTCGTGGGTACAGGACTGGTTGCCGTAACTGGGATCCTATTCCTGTCAGACTTTATTTTTTCCCAGACTTAAAACTGCACTTTTAAAATAAAGATATACATCTCAGTAGTTATTGTGCAAAGTTTCAATAGATTTGATCTAACAGTTACAGAGTTATTGATCCTTATCTATGACATCTCAAATACCAGAAAATTGATCGGATAAAATCATAAATTCATGAAGAAAATATGCTTAAAATCAGCAAAACTTTTTATTTCAAAAGATATTTACATTCTGTAAATTGCACATGGTAGATAAATTCATTATTTGTATGGAAATCTAGTTAAAAAAATTTTGCTGAAAAAAATTAATTATAATTATTTTTTAATTAAAAAAAATCTTATAAGAATTACATATGCAAAGAAGCATACCCCATAATAAGGGTATAAATCATGAGACTTAGTCTTCAAACAGTCAGCTAAGTTCATTTAATATACAATGGAAGAGGCTAGATGCAGAGAAGTTCTCACTTGTAGCTAAAACCAGTCAAGATGGCACCTCCTACAGTTTAACAAATGTCGAGAGAAATTCTGGATCTGCCTGAATTCTTAATGCTACTGTGCGTTGTTATACTTGTGACTGCTCTAAATGTCCCACTAGTTCATACGTGTGTGGTGGTGGACACTCAAACTGTTGGTGGCTGAGATCCATGTACTTGGGTCCAAACAAGTTAACCAATCTGAATATGGATAACAAAAACAAGTTAATAATGCAGGAACTTTTAAAAATGAAACTTAGCGAAGAAGCATTAATGAAATGAAATTTAATCATAACACTCAAAAAGGTGAAGCTGTTAACAGAGCACTAAGTGTTTCCTTACCAAAGAATGTCAACTTTTCTAGAAATTTGAAGGGAGGGCATCAGCAATAATTCACACTTTGAATAATGGTATAGCTTATTCCTTTTTGTGACAAAAAGCAGAATGTATTGGTTTTAAAATCTCAAAAGGTTCATTAAAACACTTCAACCAGATGTAAAGGGAGTGTGAACGGAACAAAGTAAACCAAAATACTCCAGAAAGGAAAAAGAAAAATTTACAACCCACGGACAGAAGACAAAGGTTCATGTGGAAGAAAAGGATCAAAGTAAATATACAGACAGATATAAAAAGGGCAACCTGATCCAAAACTTGATGCTGCATTTGTAAAAGCATAAGGACGATCATTCATATGGTAGAGTAATACCTGCTAAGAAGAATATACCTACCAGAAGCTGTTTTCAAAAGTTCCAAAATCAAGGAAGATATAGCTGCATTCATCTACTGCTGAAAAGATACAGACAAAATTAACGGTCCTTTTAAGGACCACCAAAATCTTTAAAAGGAGTCTAAAATTGTTGTACATTCAGTTAAAATTGTTTATATAAGCTATAGCCCTACCCCTTATATATCTTCCAAAATCCAGGCCCCAATCTGGAAAATTGGAGAGCCCTGGCAAGATTCTGCGAGTTTACAAAATATTCTGTCGTTATTTATGTGTTATGCTCTTCAGTAATGTGAGCCGCATTCCCTAAAAACTTTTGACACATAAAATGGCATAAAGTGTTTTATTTAATATTTAAAACTTATCAAAACTAATTAAAACCATAAAACTGAATCTATGGGCTTTTTCTTTTCCAGGTCCCAGAAATAGGATACTGGAAAGAAATAAGCCCATATTTTCCATCTTTGTTGTCCCTGATCCCATATAAGACATTTGTTATTTCTTGCCAGGTGGCTCTTTTCTAATATTCTTTGCTGATATTTTTGAAAAATCCTCCATTTTAACTTACAAGTGTATGAATACATAATACCATCAAAATAACCTTTCTGTGACCCTTTTGAAACTTTAAATTGAAAAACAAACTTTTAAAAATTTCATAAATTTAAATTTCAATTTAATTTAAAGTTTAATTCAGATTTTAAAATAATTTCACCATTGTTTTCCTTATTGAATTCTGAAGTTTCTGGCCAAATTTCATCCATGTAACTCCAAAATAAGCTTACAATTGCAGATTGAAGTGTTCAAAATATGCCCTCTGACAGGAACAGGGACCCAGTTATTTGCCCCATTGAAACGCATTGAAAATCATAGTAAATAAATGGGTGCTGTCCAATAAATAATTTTGATAGCCACCTTGGGACTTCTGTTTTATGTTAGGCATTTGTTTGAAGTTTCTAAGTACAATCTCAGTGCCTCATGACCGGCATTCGGTTGCAAAATTTTGTTTTGATTCACAACAGGTATGTCCGTCTACTTCGGGGAAGAATAAAGGCTAAAATTTAGGCAATTTACTCTATGTACCGACGCCTGATTACATTTAAATCAATCAAAATTTTACAGAAATTCAAGCTAGAAAGCCTACCCTTTCAAATAAATCTACATTCAGTTACAGAACTTGTGTAATAATAAAACTACACCATTTTAAATAAAAGTTGTAAATTTTTTAAGAACTACATTCGTGGGTACTGGACTGTTGTCGTAACTGGGATCCTATTCCTGTCAGACCTTTTTTTTTTTCCCAGACTTAAAACTGCAATTTTAAAATAAAGATATACATCTCAGTAGTTATTGTGCAAAGTTTCAATAAATTTGATCTAACAGTTACAGAGTTATTGATCCTTATCTATAACATCTAAAAATACCAGAAAATTGATCAGATAAAATCATAAATTCATGCAGAAAATATGCTTAAAATCAGCAAAACTTTTTTATTTCAAAAGATATTTACATTCTGCAAGTTGCACATGGTAGATAAATTCATTCTTTGTATGGAAATCTAGTTAAAAAATTTTGCTGAAAAAAAATTTATTATAATTATTTTTAATTAAAAAAAATCTTATAAGAATTACATATGCAAAGAAGCATACCCCATGATAAGGGTATAAATCATGAGACTTAGTCTTCAAACAGTCAGCTAAGTTCATTTAATATACAATGGAAGAGGCTAGATGCAGAGAAGTTCTCACTTGTAGCTAAAACCAGTCAAGATGGCACCTCCTACAGTTTAACAAATGTCGAGAGAAATTCTGGATCTGCCTGAATTCTTAATGCTACTGTGCGTTGTTATACTTGTGACTGCTCTAAATGTCCCACTAGTTCATACGTGTGTGGTGGTGGACACTCAAACTGTTGGTGGCTGAGATCCATGTACTTGGGTCCAAACAAGTTAACCAACCTGAATATGGATAACAAAAACAAGTTAATAATGCAGGAACTTTTAAAATGAAACTTAGCGAAGAAGCATTAATGAAAATGAAATTTAATCATAACACTCAAAAAGGTGAAGCTGTTAACAGAGCACTAAGTGTTTCCTTACCAAAGAATGTCAACTTTTCTAGAAATTTGAAGGAGGGCATCAGCAATAATTCACACTTTGAATAATGGTATAGCTTATTCCTTTTGTGACAAAAGCAGAATGTATTGGTTTTAAAATCTCAAAGGTTCATTAAAACACTTCAACCAGATGTAAAGGGAGTGTGAACGGAACAAAGTAAACCAAAATACTAAAGAAAGGAAAAGAAAATTTACAACCCACGGACAGAAGACAAAGGTTCATGTGGAAGAAAAGGATCAAAGTAAATATACAGACAGATATAAAAAGGGCAACCTGATCCAAAACTTGATGCTGCATTTGTAAAAGCATAAAGGACGATCATTCATATGGTACAGCAATACCTGCTAAGAAGAAAATACCTACCAGAAGCTGTTTGTCAAAAGTTCCAAAATCAAGGAAGATATAGCTGCATTCATCTACTACTGAAAAAGATACAGACAAAATTAACGGTCCTTGTAAGGACCACCAAAATCTTTAAAAGGGAGTCTAAAATTGTTGTACATTCAGTTAAAATTGTTTATATAAGCTATAGCCCTACCCCTTATATATCTCCCAAAAAAATCCAGGCCCCAATCTGGAAAATTGGAGAGCCCTGGCAA
>JAASAO010001928.1:0-28225 GCA_017311375.1 Mytilus coruscus | reverse complement strand
ATCACGAAGTCGAAATAAACTATTGCCGGCTGGCCAAACTAAAGACTTCTCCACGTGGGCCATTATACCAGAGGAAGAGGTAGTTATTGCCTTTAAAATGGCCTATAGCACTTATGCTCTAGAGCCGTACGAGTTTGTCAGCAGAGGGTTTAAAGGGGAGGTGGTACGCCTGTTTACAACGAAGTCGAAATAAACTATTGCCGGCTGGCCAAACTAAAGACTTCTCCACGTGGGCCATTATACCAGAGGAAGAGGTAGTTATTGCCTTCAAAATGGCCTATGGCACTTATGCCCTAGACCCGTACGAGTTAGTCAGCAAAGGGTAAGGGGGTACCCTGGTATATCACGAAGTCGAAATAAACTATTGCCGGCTGGCCAAACTAAAGACTTCTCCACGTGGGCCATTATACCAGAGGAAGAGGTAGTTATTGCCTTTAAAATGGCCTATAGCACTTATGCCCTAGACCCGTACGAGTTTGTCAGCAGAGGGTTAAAAGGGGGAGGTGGTACGCCTGTTTACAACGAAGTCGAAATAAACTATTGCCGGCTGGCCAAACTAAAGACTTCTCCACGTGGGCCATTATACCAGAGGAAGAGGTAGTTATTGCCTTCAAAATGGCCTATGGCACTTATGCCCTAGACCCGTACGAGTTAGTCAGCAAAGGGTAAAGCGGGTACCCTGGTATATCACGAAGTCGAAATAAACTATTGCCGGCTGGCCAAACTAAAGACTTCTCCACGTGGGCCATTATACCAGAGGAAGAGGTAGTTATGGCCTTTAAAATGGCCTATAGCACTTATGCCCTAGACCCGTACGAGTTTGTCAGCAGAGGGTTAAAGGGAGGTGGTACGCCTGTTTACAACGAAGTCGAAATAAACTATTGCCGGCTGGCCAAACTAAAGACTTCTCACGTGGGCCATTATACCAGAGGAAGAGGTAGTTATTGCCTTCGAAATGGCCTATGGCACTTATGCCCTAGACCCGTACGAGTTAGTCAGCAAAGGGTAAAGGGGTACCCTGGTATATCACGAAGTCGAAATAAACTATTGCCGGCTGGCCAAACTAAAGACTTCTCCACGTGGGCCATTATACCAGAGGAAGAGGTAGTTATTGCCTTTAAAATGGCCTATAGCACTTATGCCCTAGACCCGTACGAGTTTGTCAGCAGAGGGTTAAAAGGGGGAGGTGGTACGCCTGTTTACAACGAAGTCGAAATAAACTATTGCCGGCTGGCCAAACTAAAGACTTCTCCACGTGGGCCATTATACCAGAGGAAGAGGTAGTTATTGCCTTCAAAATGGCCTATGGCACTTATGCCCTAGACCCGTACGAGTTAGTCAGCAAAGGGTAAGGGGGTACCCTGGTATATCACGAAGTCGAAATAAACTATTGCCGGCTGGCCAAACTAAAGACTTCTCCACGTGGGCCATTATACCAGAGGAAGAGGTAGTTATTGCCTTTAAAATGGCCTATAGCACTTATGCCCTAGACCCGTACGAGTTTGTCAGCAGAGGGTTAAAAGGGGGAGGTGGTACGCCTGTTTACAACGAAGTCGAAATAAACTATTGCCGGCTGGCCAAACTAAAGACTTCTCCACGTGGGCCATTATACCAGAGGAAGAGGTAGTTATTGCCTTCAAAATGGCCTATGGCACTTATGCCCTAGATCCGTACGAGTTAGTCAGCAAAGGGTAAAGGGGGTACCCTGGTATATCACGAAGTCGAAATAAACTATTGCCGGCTGGCCAAACTAAAGACTTCTCCACGTGGGCCATTATACCAGAGGAAGAGGTAGTTATTGCCTTTAAAATGGCCTATAGCACTTATGCCCTAGACCCGTACGAGTTTGTCAGCAGAGGGTTAAAAGGGGGAGGTGGTACGCCTGTTTACAACGAAGTCGAAATAAACTATTGCCGGCTGGCCAAACTAAAGACTTCTCCACATGGGCCATAATACCAGAGGAAGAGATAGTTATTGCCTTCAAAATGGCCTATGGCACTTATGCACTAGACCCGTACGAGTTTGTCAGCAGAGGGTTAAAAGGGGGAGGTGGTACGACTGTTTACAACGAAGTCGAAATAAACTATTGCCGGCTGGCCAAACTAAAGACTTCTCCACGTGGGCCATAATACCAGAGGTAGAAGTAGGCATTGCCTCTAAAATAGTCAAGAGCACTTATGCCCTAGACCCGTAGGAATTTTTCAGCAAAGGGTAAGGGAAATACTCTGGTATATCACAAAGTCCAAATAAACTATTGCCGGCTGGCCAGACTAAGAGATTCTCCACGTGGGCCATTATATCAGATATAGAGGTAGGCATTGCCTCTAAAATGGAACATCGCACATATACCCTAGACCCGTACGAGTTTGTCAGCAAAGGGAAAGGGGAGTACTCTGGTTTATCACGAAGTCCAAATAAACTACTGCCGGCAGGCTTAACTAAGAGATTCTCCACGTAGGCCATTATATCAGAGATAGAGGTAGGCATTGCCTCTAAAATGGCCCATCGCACCTATGCTCTAGACCCGTACGAGTTTGTCAGCAAAGGGTAAGAGGAGTACTCTGGTTTATCACGAAGTCCAAATAAACTATTGCCGGCTGGCCAAACTAAGAGATTCTCCATATGGGCCATTATACCAGAGGTAGAGGTAGGCATTGCCTTTAAAATGGCCCATAGGTCTTTTGTCCTAGACCCGTACGAGTTTGTCAGCAAAGAGTTAAAAGGGGAATTGAGTACATTTGAGGCAAAGGTCTTGATTCAACAGTAGTGTTGACTATCATTATTGATTACAAATAAAAGATCTACTAGCATTCGTGTGATCCTTTACTTTTCGATATTTTAAGGGATATGCTTCCTCTACCTCCTTATAACAAAAACGTTTTATACTAAGATCATATCTAATCTTTCCAACTTATCAATCTCCTTGAGTGACACTGAAAATTCAGTGTCGACAAACTTGAATTAATCGGACCACTTTGGATATTGATCCTCTTTATTAGTATGAATTTGATCTGCCTCCTTATTATGTAGCGCGGATTGAAAATACTTTTGATCCTTATGATGAACATTAATACAATAGTTTTTTTTTGTGCTAATTTTTTGTGGAAGTTGTATATAAGAATTCCCTACTAGCGGGTTAGTTTTGATTTAGTTATTTTTATAATAATTAAACAACCCCTTTTCTATCGTTTTAAATTGATTTTTGTTAAAAGCATCTTCTATGGGAAATTTTCGTTTGCTTTTTGTTTCAATTAGTTTGACTGAATCATTTTTCAAGTCTGCTGTACTTCACTAACCCAGCCTCCTTGGCAATTTGACGCTGCTTTTTACCCTTTTAGCTACTTTATTTTCAATATCCATAGGAGTACGGTCTTTATCCTTTCGCGAGATAATGGGTTTGTTTGTTTGCCTCCAACATAATCCAATTGGACCTGGTTTTCTTTAACAAAACCTGTTTTTTACGTCTTAGCGGCGCTTTAAACATTGTTATTAGTATCCTCTCAAATCTAACCTTCTTTTAGCAGCACATGTTGTACATATTTCTACACCTTGGTTTTTTGTTTTGCACATGCTCAGATTTAACTTCAGACTCTAATTCAGATTTCAATTCTGAATTAAAATCATCTAAAAATTTGCGTAGTTTTCCATTTTACTTCTTGTCCAACTTTTTTAATGGTAGCCATTCCACTTTTTTCTTTGCACTGATTTATTTCATTACAAACACTATTTTTATAAACGGTGTTTGTTATCTTAAATATTGATTTCATGTTTTATTTACTCGTAGCACTTAAAAAAACTATTTTTAATTTAAAATAAAAATATTTTTGCGGATTCAGTCACTTCAAATATTGCTTCTATTTATTATGTTCCGTTAATTTTTGATCCAATTGTTTGGATCAAACATTTTCTTCTTTCCAAACCTAGATCCTTGGTTTCCAACCAGTGTATAAGATAAATATCCCTGCTTTGATTTTTTAGCCAGTTGTAAACCGTCACTTCTCATGTATGCCCCTTTCAAGTTTATTTCCTTGTTACACAATGCTTACCCAGTATACACAATATTTGCAATGTTCTCCAATTTGGTCTTTAACTGTCAGAATCTTGCTCATCCCAAACTTAACCTTCACTTCTTCAACATTCAAAATTTTGTTCTTTGTTCTTCTCCTCCAACACGTATTCCCTCGAAAATTCATCATCCTCCTCCTTAAACATAGTTATGTTTTGTTTTTTTTATCTTGCCATGATTTAATTATGTAATTAAATTATTTTTTTCAAATATAATCGACACTTGCCTACTACGTACTCTGGTATCAATCTTCATGTGGAGAGTCTCTTATTATGGCCAGCCGGCAAGAGTGCAAGACTTTGGGGATTACCACGATCTCTATCTAAAATCTGACGTGCTATTTTGAACAGATATTAAGGAAATGGAATATTTGAGGATATTTGTATAAGAAATTATAAGATATATCTCATGTGGTATTACAAACCACAATGATAAGCTTATGATGATGCAGGTCTTAAGATTACTAAGTTAAATTGGAATTGCTTTCGGAAGTAGATATGGTGCTTATGTTTGAAACATCAACCAGAGCAGGAGTTGCCATGATGACATGGTAAAGCTTATAATTCATATATGGTTGATGATGACAAAACACAAATAATTAAATACTCATCTTATTTAGATGCTAATAACAATTTTTGTGGGCGGGCTATGGCACTACCTTTACCTAAAGGGGATTTTGATTGGGTAGATTCAAATGTTAAAATGTCCAAAGATAATAATTATAAATACATGGTTAAATATATAATAAAAACTTCATGATGCACATAATGACTGTTCACTAGCACCAGAAAATGTTAAGATTAATAAGGTTGGAAAACTATTACTAATAGAAAATAACTTTACAAAGTATGTGCTTCATTATAGAAATGTTAAACAAGTCTTAGATCTAAAGTCATGTCAGACTTCTGTATTTTGAAAAACTATGGAACATGTTTGCAAGAGAGTCGATGTGTAATTGGTCATCCGTAAAAAACAAGCACTTGAATTCATGGGTAAACCAAGTTTAGAGTTATTTTTACAGAACAGTTGATAGCCGTTCATAAGAAAAAGACTCCGCTTAAATTTGGTAAATCATTTTGATTTGGGAGTTGTATTTGAGATCTTTTAAAATACTATTGTATGACTGTCATTACAATTTTATACGCAAGTTAAATGACAAGTTTAAGCATGTGTTTATAGATACAGATAGTTTAGCCCTGATATTCAAACGGATGAGTTTTACAAGGATATATCCCTCAATGTTCAAGACAAATTTGATACTTCTAATTATCCAAATAACCATTTATCAGGAAGTGCAACTGGTGTTAACAAAATAGTAATTGGCATTTTCAAAGATGAGTTTGCTGTTAAAATACTGACCGAGCTTGTTGGTTGAAGGGCCATAATGTACGCCTACATAGTAGATGGTGAAATTACGAAGAAAGCAAAGATTTATGAAAATGTGATTATGAAAAATATTACTTTTGAAGAATAAAAACCATACTGGAATCACAACTGGAAATATACAAATCCATGAATATTAGTAGGAGTCCTCTTTCACTTTACTCAGGACATTCAAAAGGTTGGTTTGTCCGCTAAAGATTACAAGAGATACATCTTGACCGATAGATTTCACATTTCACACATTAGCTAATGAACATTACAAAGTTTAAAAAAAAGTATTAAAGAAGCACAACTTATAAATTATGAATCATGATAATGAAAATAAAAGAATTGGTTTCAGAAATTAGATCAGACGTCCAATAGGATGAATTTGATAATCCAAAGTTTGAGCGTCTAAATTCTTTAAAGGTTAACGGTTTGTAGAGAAAGAGTATTCTGAATATCCCGAAAAAGCTGATAAATTGATTTGTAATTTGACTGCAGAACCACAGATAAATACAACTACTAGATACGTTAAGTCTTCCAAACATAACATGTTTTGTGGTTGGAATATATATTCAGATATAATGACAATGAGTTTTAATGTATATGATTGCAGAGCTTTTACTACAAATGATAGGAATGACTCGTATGAAGAGAAGTTTAAAAAAAAAAAGAATGAAAAAAAACATTGAAAAAATACGATCGACACATTAAGGAACGTACAAAAACGATAGAGAGCAAAGTGGACAATTCTGACTTCATTATGCAACAAAAACCGATGCACTAATGGGATGTTGGCGGTGGAAGAAAACCCAGGAAACCTGGGCAGTTTAAAGTTATTTGTTTAATGAAGTTAAATGTCAAGACAAAACAAATTTAAATCTTTACAATATCCGCGGGTAATATACCAATTTGTCATAGACTTCTTTTACTCAATTCAGGAGTCACCTTCGCAATATTTATTCGATGTGGTATATATCTGTATTAGTCTCGTAAAGGATCCTTGGATTTCTTCATCGTTGACATATTTGAGATAGTAAATAGGTGACTGAGAAATTATCACTCAGGAAATAGTAAACTCTTCTTCGGTTCAACTTGCTATGTTTTGTATCCCTTTTCAAACATTTCTTTCTGGTGATTTATACTATGTCTCACACACTAAATTTGAATGTTGCATAGAGGTTCCAATCAGAGGTTTAACAATACCCCTATCTATTTTTTGCTCTAGCTGTAGGATTGGTAATACGATTGAGTTCACTTGACATTTTTTGTAATTTCGAATGAATGTATCATTATGTTTAAAATAACAGAGATCATGTCGATAGACCGCAGAGGATTTATTATTTGGATATCAGGAAGCAGCAAAGAAACTGCTGAAATTTACTCATTCGATCCGATTGGATGGACTTGGGTTTGTATGTATTTGAAAAAATCGCTACAACAACCGATCAACCAACTCTTGAGAACTGGTTTGGATGAAGGATTTTCTAAAGAAGACAATTATAATCTCATCTTTATCAAAACAAGTGTTCCTATTTGCTATCTTATTTGGTGAACAGTATACATTTATCACCTCCGAGACAGCCGAAAAGCATTGATTCCAAATTCTTTTAACAAGACAGAGATGTATCTGATCAACGCGAACTTGATAGGTGGCGGAAAATTGATTGTATTTGATGATTTATTGTTGGGAAAACAAAACAACAAAACAAGTGTGAAGGTTTCTATGTTTGTGGACGGCACAACCATGTCGACTAGGTATATCTCTCACAAAATTATCTCAAACTACCCCGACAGACCATTCGAAAATACACCAACTTTATTTGTCTCTTCCAACAAAACACCCAGAATCTAGATCATATTTATCGAGATCACTGTAGCGCAATCACCCGAGGAGAGTTTGGTCAGCTTTTGCAATCGGTATTGGTCCGAGTCACATGGGTTTGTCACCATTGATCTCACCAGCCCAAAATCAAATGGAAAGAAAAGATGAAATTAGATGACTTCTACAGAGTATAAATTAGATGGAGAAGTAAAGAAAAATTTTTGATGATTTTAATACTAATTCAATTTCAGACTCTGCATCTAAGTTATACAGAAACTACATAGACATTCCACCGTATGAGATAGGTGTGATAAAGTGATCAAGGAATATCACTTCAGATGGATAAAAAGGGGAAGAAAAGTGTTATTGTAAGAATAAGATAATAGACCGGAGAGAGGTGGTTTGCTATCGATGTCGTTCAGGTAAGTGGGCACAGCGAATCCAAACAGGAGGATGGATATGAATTTGTGTGTTTGTGTTTGTGTGTGTGTACGTGTGTGTATGTATGTATGTATGTGTGTGTGTGTATGTAACCCAGGGAAATAATTGCACTTAACTATGTAGACCAAATCAATACAAATGTCTCAGACACTTAAAGATGGCTATGCAACCGACAAATAGCATCATGAAATGGCTCCGTGACTTGAAAGAATATTCTTGAGATATATATTCAAATTCAAAGGCTAGACACCGTTCAACACCGTTACACACTGATCAACCTTGTTCAACAGCATTTAAAACTGTTTAACACTGTACAACATCGTTAAACACTATACATAATTGACTCCTATTAAGATTTCTTATCATAAACAGCGTGATGCACTTGCATAGGAAAAGCATGAGGCCAAACAAAATATTCGAGCAAGCAACTATCAACCCCGAATAGACGATATTGGATTACCTCGAAACCCTACCAAAGAGTCTAAACCCGTGGTTGATGCGCAAAAAGGAAGCTGCTTTTCAAATAACCAGAAAATTGGTGACATTCCAACAATTCAGCCAGCTCTACTACAACATTCAGAGTTTTCCAGTCCACTACATATTGTAGAGTATATCGAGAGTTTGCACATTCACTTCTCTTTGACAAAACCACAGATGCATTCCTAAAACATCTTACTCAACACCATCTTCACTAAAAGAGGGACGAAAGATACCAGAGGGACAGTCAAACTCACAGATCGAAAACAAACTGACAACGCCATGGCCAAAACTAAAAAGACAAACAGACAAACAACAGTACAGATGACACAACATAGAAAAGTAAAGACTAAGCAACACGAACCCAACCAAAAACTGGGGGTAATCTCAGGTGCTACGGAAGGGTAAGCAGATCCTGCTCCACATGTGGCACCCGTCGTGTTGCTTATGTTATTACAAATCCGGTAAATAGTCTAATTCGGTAGGTCACATTCGTGAAAAGGGAAGGATATTGTTGTTACGACATATCCGATATCATCTGTGAAACGGTTATTCCATAACGGTCAACCAACTCGTGATGACGTCCGTAAAATTTACAAAGGGATGATTTCAACTTCACCATTTGGAACTCTTGGTTTAATAGCTTCCTTGTGAGCAGCAATCGTCTATCAAGAAAATCATGATAGGAAATACAAGCCCGGGAATATCGTATCAATTGGGAGATATATACTCCGTATGCAGGCGCTGCTGGAATGTTGCTACATAGAAATGGAAAGTTCACAACTGGGAAGCTGAAATCATCTCTTTTGGCGTAAAGTTTTGTTTTCAGCCGACTCTCATTGTCAATTTCTAGATTTAAGTCAAGATATGAGGCAGACTTAACTGTATCTGTAGTATCCTGTATCTCTACTAAGTGTGATAGATCAAACTTAACACACATTTGAATTGCAATCTGATAATCGTGGTATTCTTATAGGAAACTCCTCTGTAACATTTGTTTGGAATGATATATTGTTGTTGGGTGTGTTATACGACGGAACCCCAGGATGGTTAGAAATTATTGTGAAGAAACGTGCCGATTCGGAGTCGGATGAATTTGCAAATTTATTGCACAACAGAGATGTTGTTAATTATAGAAAAAAATTGAAAGACAGTAGAGCCATGTACTATGGAAACTCTGTTCTCTCTGAAACTCCGAAATCGAGTAAAGGTTTCCAGTGGGGGGAAATCGTTTCCCTCCCTTACAGATTTCAAGACAACATGGTAGTGAATTACAAACCGTGTTACTGTCTTCTGATTTCAACAAGTTTTGGATCGATTAGATCTTTGCAAAGCATCGTATAAAGCTGGCAACAACAGGGTAAGAAATTAAATTGTTGCGATGGCTGATGCCATGAAAGGCCAGGGATGGGTTGGTAATCAGGAGTATGCTTTTGCTCACCGTCACAATGGTATAAACTTCAAAACGTGGTAATCGGCGATAATATGTTTGTGAAGGCAGGAACATTTTCCTCTTCTACTGCAAATAATTTGGGAAGTAAAGCTGTGAATGCCACCGGCAGTGCTACTTTAAACGATATAGAAAAGGAGCCAATCATAGAGTTAATAAATTGACTACCTCTTAGAAGCCGAAAGCAATGTCAATATACGACTTTGTACAACGCAGCAACCCCACCAAAGCCATTACGCAACAACAATGCGCTAAAATGTGGTTTTCATCAGCAACAGTGTGCACGTGGTTCCACAACCGTTTTCCAAAACACATAGTTACCTAGATATTATCTGCTCAAAGTGGTGGATACATTTGATGGATCATTTTAGCCTTCCAAACTGACAAAAATAATGATCAGACTCATAGAGCAGCCGTAATTGATCACTGTAGATCACCATAGATGGAGAAACATCCATGCAGTTCTTAATGCGCATTGCAATCTGTAGATTTCAATGTTGCCTTTACGCAATGTAAGAAATCTACATTATACAAAAAAAGTCTTCGTCCTCCGAAAAAAAGTTTTACAATATAGACCATCTTATTAGTAATAGTAACACAAACCCTTCAGACTTTATCAAACCGTAATCTTTGTTATTGTTCTTAGTAAACAGTCTGACAAATTTAAGAAATCCGTCGTTAAAATTGATAACACAACAGACTTCGAGCGCAATATATGATATGTGATATACCAAGGTATCCCTTACCACCCTACGGTATAAGTGTTATGAACCATTTCAGAGGCAACTACCATTACCTCTGATATAATGGCCCACGTTGAAATCTCTTAGTTTGGCCAGCCGGCAATACTGGTATTGGACTATGTGACATACAGGGTACCACACTACCTTATACTGACTAACTCGTTCGGGTCTAGGGCATAAGTGCTATAGGCCATTTTAAAGGCAATAACTACCTCTACCTCTGGTATAATGGCCCACGAGGGGAAGTCTTTAGTTTGGCCAGCCGGCAATAGTTTATTTCGACTTCGTTGTAAACAGGCGTACCACCTCCCCCTTTTAACCCTCTGCTGACAAACTCGTACGGGTCTAGGGCATAAGTGCTATAGGCCATTTTAAAGGCAATAACTACCTCTTCCTCTGGTATTATGGCCCACGTGGAGAAGTCTTTAGTTTGGCCAGCCGGCAATAGTTTATTTCGACTTCGTGATATACCAGGGTACCCCCTTTACCCTTTGCTGACTAACTCGTACGGGTCTAGGGCATAAGTGCCATAGGCCATTTTGAAGGCAATAACTACCTCTTCCTCTGGTATAATGGCCCACGTGGAGAAGTCTTTAGTTTGGCCAGCCGGCAATAGTTTATTTCGACTTCGTTGTAAACAGGCGTACCACCTCCCCCTTTTAACCCTCTGCTGACAAACTCGTACGGGTCTAGGGCATAAGTGCTATAGGCCATTTTAAAGGCAATAACTACCTCTTCCTCTGGTATTATGGCCCACGTGGAGAAGTCTTTAGTTTGGCCAGCCGGCAATAGTTTATTTCGACTTCGTGATATACCAGGGTACCACCTTTACCCTTTGCTGACTAACTCGTACGGGTCTAGGGCATAAGTGCCATATTCCATTTTGAAGGCAATAACTACCTCTTCCTCTGGTATAATGGCCCACGTGGAGAAGTCTTTAGTTTGGCCAGCCGGCAATAGTTTATTTCGACTTCGTTGTAAACAGGCGTACCACCTCCCCCTTTTAACCCTCTGCTGACAAACTCGTACGGGTCTAGGGCATAAGTGCTATAGGCCATTTTAAAGGCAATAACTACCTCTTCCTCTGGTATTATGGCCCACGTGGAGAAGTCTTTAGTTTGGCCAGCCGGCAATAGTTTATTTCGACTTCGTGATATACCAGGGTACCCCCTTTACCCTTTGCTGACTAACTCGTACGGGTCTAGGGCATAAGTGCCATAGGCCATTTTGAAGGCAATAACTACCTCTTCCTCTGGTATAATGGCCCACGTGGAGAAGTCTTTAGTTTGGCCAGCCGGCAATAGTTTATTTCGACTTCGTTGTAAACAGGCGTACCACCTCCCCTTTAACCCTCTGCTGACAAACTCGTACGGGTCTAGGGCATAAGTGCTATATTCCATTTTAAAGGCAATAACTACCTCTTCCTCTGGTATTATGGCCCACGTGGAGAAGTCTTTAGTTTGGCCAGCCGGCAATAGTTTATTTCGACTTCGTGATATACCAGGGTACCCCTTTACCCTTTGCTGACTAACTCGTACGGGTCTAGGGCATAAGTGCCATAGGCCATTTTGAAGGCAATAACTACCTCTTCCTCTGGTATAATGGCCCACGTGGAGAAGTCTTTAGTTTGGCCAGCCGGCAATAGTTTATTTCGACTTCGTTGTAAACAGGCGTACCACCTCCCCCTTTTAACCCTCTGCTGACAAACTCGTACGGGTCTAGGGCATAAGTGCTATAAGCCATTTTAAAGGCAATAACTACCTCTTCCTCTGGTATTATGGCCCACGTGGAGAAGTCTTTAGTTTGGCCAGCCGGCAATAGTTTATTTCGACTTCGTGATATACCAGGGTACCCCTTTACCCTTTGCTGACTAACTCGTACGGGTCTAGGGCATAAGTGCCATAGGCCATTTTGAAGGCAATAACTACCTCTTCCTCTGGTATAATGGCCCACGTGGAGAAGTCTTTAGTTTGGCCAGCCGGCAATAGTTTATTTCGACTTCGTTGTAAACAGGCGTACCACCTCCCCCTTTTAACCCTCTGCTGACAAACTCGTACGGGTCTAGGGCATAAGTGCTATAGGCCATTTTAAAGGCAATAACTACCTCTTCCTCTGGTATTATGGCCCACGTGGAGAAGTCTTTAGTTTGGCCAGCCGGCAATAGTTTATTTCGACTTCGTGATATACCAGGGTACCCTTTACCCTTTGCTGACTAACTCGTACGGGTCTAGGGCATAAGTGCCATAGGCCATTTTGAAGGCAATAACTACCTCTTCCTCTGGTATAATGGCCCACGTGGAGAAGTCTTTAGTTTGGCCAGCCGGCAATAGTTTATTTCGACTTCGTGATATACCAGGGTACCCCTTTACCCTTTGCTGACTAACTCGTACGGGTCTAGGGCATAAGTGCCATAGGCCATTTTGAAAACAATAACTACCTCTTCCTCTGGTATAATGGCCCACGTGGAGAAGTCTTTAGTTTGGCCAGCCGGCAATAGTTTATTTCGACTTCGTTGTAAACAGGCGTACCACCTCCCCCTTTTAACCCTCTGCTGACAAACTCGTACGGGTCTAGGGCATAAGTGCTATAGGCCATTTTAAAGGCAATAACTACCTCTTCCTCTGGTATTATGGCCCACGTGGAGAAGTCTTTAGTTTGGCCAGCCGGCAATAGTTTATTTCGACTTCGTGATATACCAGGGTACCCTTTACCCTTTGCTGACT
Organism: Mytilus coruscus; assembly: GCA_017311375.1. Lineage (NCBI taxonomy): Eukaryota > Metazoa > Mollusca > Bivalvia > Mytilida > Mytilidae > Mytilus > Mytilus coruscus. The sequence continues at coordinate 15,135 of JAASAO010001928.1, read as the reverse complement.
AACTCGTACGGGTCTAGGGCATAAGTGCCATAGGCCATTTTGAAGGCAATAACTACCTCTTCCTCTGGTATAATGGCCCACGTGGAGAAGTCTTTAGTTTGGCCAGCCGGCAATAGTTTATTTCGACTTCGTTGTAAACAGGCGTACCACCTCCCCCTTTTAACCCTCTGCTGACAAACTCGTACGGGTCTAGGGCATAAGTGCTATAGGCCATTTTAAAGGCAATAACTACTTCTTCCTCTGGTATTATGGCCCACGTGGAGAAGTCTTTAGTTTGGCCAGCCGGCAATAGTTTATTTCGACTTCGTGATATACCAGGGTACCCCCTTACCCTTTGCTGACTAACTCGTACGGGTCTAGGGCATAAGTGCCATAGGCCATTTTGAAGGCAATAACTACCTCTTCCTCTGGTATAATGGCCCACGTGGAGAAGTCTTTAGTTTGGCCAGCCGGCAATAGTTTATTTCGACTTCGTGATATACCAGGGTACCCCTTTACCCTTTGCTGACTAACTCGTACGGGTCTAGGGCATAAGTGCCATAGGCCATTTTGAAGGCAATAACTACCTCTTCCTCTGGTATAATGGCCCACGTGGAGAAGTCTTTAGTTTGGCCAGCCGGCAATAGTTTATTTCGACTTCGTTGTAAACAGGCGTACCACCTCCCCCTTTTAACCCTCTGCTGACAAACTCGTACGGGTCTAGGGCATAAGTGCTATAGGCCATTTTAAAGGCAATAACTACCTCTTCCTCTGGTATTATGGCCCACGTGGAGAAGTCTTTAGTTTGGCCAGCCGGCAATAGTTTATTTCGACTTCGTGATATACCAGGGTACCCTTTACCCTTTGCTGACTAACTCGTACGGGTCTAGGGCATAAGTGCCATAGGCCATTTTGAAGGCAATAACTACCTCTTCCTCTGGTATAATGGCCCACGTGGAGAAGTCTTTAGTTTGGCCAGCCGGCAATAGTTTATTTCGACTTCGTTGTAAACAGGCGTACCACCTCCCCCTTTTAACCCTCTGCTGACAAACTCGTACGGGTCTAGGGCATAAGTGCTATAGGCCATTTTAAAGGCAATAACTACCTCTTCCTCTGGTATTATGGCCCACGTGGAGAAGTCTTTAGTTTGGCCAGCCGGCAATAGTTTATTTCGACTTCGTGATATACCAGGGTACCCCTTTACCCTTTGCTGACTAACTCGTACGGGTCTAGGGCATAAGTGCCATAGGCCATTTTGAAGGCAATAACTACCTCTTCCTCTGGTATAATGGCCCACGTGGAGAAGTCTTTAGTTTGGCCAGCCGGCAATAGTTTATTTCGACTTCGTTGTAAACAGGCGTACCACCTCCCCCTTTTAACCCTCTGCTGACAAACTCGTACGGGTCTAGGGCATAAGTGCTATATGCCATTTTAAAGGCAATAACTACCCGTACGGGTCTAGGGCATTAGTAATATATATAGGCTATAATGCCTACCTCTGAATGGAATGGTCTGATAATGTCGAGATTAATGACTCTGATTGATCTCCGTAATTTTGAAGAAAAAAATATATATTGTTTAAGTTGTAACTGATAGTTTTATTTGTTCTGTTCTTTTTCAATTAAATACAAAATTAATATTCTTGTCTTTCTGATCTGATATAATGGAAGATATACGATCGTATGTTTGGTATGTTTTACTTTTAGGTGGGACTATATTTGTAGACAACGAACAGATTATGGAAAGCCCATATGACAATTAATTCCCTTTAATTCCTTTCTTTCAGTGTACGTGTAAATTATATTTGTTAATTTACTAATGTCAAACTTTAAAGTTAAAGATGATAACTATTTATAAGAACCGTATTTATATGGATTGTTTGAGTATATGTCCCAGTTTGAAGATGCATATGTCATCGCTTTTGTTCTTCATTGATAGGAACCGTCAAATTTCTATATTTTTATTTGTTATTGTTTCAGTTTACATTATTTCACTAATCACAGAAATTTGAATACACCAGTTCCTGGTTTTATATTTATGGAAGCTTTAACATTTTTTAAATTACATTTAAAATGTTGTTTAAAGACGCAGACCTTGCAGAAGACCCAAAGTTCCTTTTTTCATTTGATTAAGTAAACGCGGACCTCAAAGAAGACACCCACGTACTTGCCTGTTAGAAACAATACCAAATATAAACAGAAACGTTATTTAATCATAATGATCGTTCATAGTTTCTTACAACACTTCTTCGAACGCAAGTCATCTCATGAATATTATTGACGGCTCATGAATATTATTGAAGGCTGGCCTCATGAATATTAACGCCGGCTGTTATCGACGGCTAGAATCACACTAGTCTTTAATTGCTTTGATATTTGAGCCTCTGTGGATAGTTGTCTCATTGGCAATCATACCACATATTCTGATTTTTTATATGGATTGCAGACCTGAAAAAGATGTTCAAAGTTGAATATGCTGCTAACTTCAAACAACCTACTACAACTGATTTAACATGAAACTATATATTTGATCTCATTCCAGTCCTTATACCACTATCAATCAACAGAACAAATGCAAATTATTATGAAGTTTTGAAAGGTTTTTTTAATAAATCTTGAATCTTATCAATATAAAGTTTAAAACTGTATCACAATAGAAACATGATGGGCTCTTTTACAGCCAAATATACATTCTGGGGTTTTCCCAATTTTGAAGGTGGTATGGTTGCCTATAATTTCTTACATCCATTTTATTTGAATTTAAGGGAATAGTTGTTATTTATATAAACAAATCCCACGTCAATATATTACATGTACAACAATCAGACATCAACCCAACAAACTGGATGTAACTGAAAGACATCTAGAGCAATGTACAGTCTCAAACAATGGACAAAATAAGAAAAAATATGGCGAATTATTGAGAAGAATTATTATAACATGTATTTGCAAGATTTAAAATATTTTGCTTAAAATTTTTAGAGTTTTAGGTTCCACCTACCATTTTAGAAAACTGTGATTTCATTGTGGCTAGTCTATTAGAGGGGTATTTCATTGGTCGTTATTTTATTATGAAGTAAGATTTGAACATCGACTTGAGGAATGAAGGTTGAGTAAAGGCCAGACGTCAATTTTAGTCTTATATATGTATACATATATTATTGATTCAGTGGTGATAGTAAATAGACACTGACGAAGTCTAATAACATTTTATAGTTTTGAATGTTTCTTCAACTGTTAACTAAGATTAGGTGGAGGTATGTTCTTATTTCTGACAGAGGGGCACTCAACCTATATCAATTTGCGCATGAAGCGATTATAATTTGCTAGATACCGATTGATTATACCACGTGAAAGTTTTAACCGGTGTATATACTGAAAATATGATAACAAAAATGCATGTCTTTTTCAGGACTTCTGGTCCAACCATGTGGTATGGAATGTTTGTGAGATGTGGTTATGGCGGATGGATGTTCATGAAGGACCTGTAGTACAAAGTATTTCACTGGATTGAGCTCTTTGTCTAAGTGTATTATTAAAGTGCTTTGCTTTGAGCTCAGTTCATTGTTATGCATTTCATTCTTTGTGAAATAAAGATTTGACAGACAACTCTCATCTGCACAAGGAATTGTCAAAGTAGTATCCATTCTGTGTACAATGTAAGTAGTAATAGGGAGATTAAAGCATTTTATTTAGATTTGAACCAAACATTTTTTGTCCAGAAGCCAAATTAAAAAAAAAAGCAAAAATTTACCAAACAATGCTACTCATGCTACTAGCAATATGATGCTCGGTGGTTTTGTTACACTTTTTTTTATACATCTGTACTGCCTTCTGACGACTCAGTCCTGAGTGTAAATGGTCATTCAGTATGTTAACAAAAAAAGAACAAATTCATAAGGCCTATCTGGCCTAATTGATTTCTAAAATTATATTTCATTGTTCAATGATTTATCATTTATTCGTTTATTTCTTAATTTGTATGAATTAACAGTAAATGTTTTACCGCACTTTCATACCACAATACTGCCTTACTGTAGTGGTATCACTTATATTTGTATCCATATAAAATTAAAAAAAATGAAAACAAGAATATTTTTGCAACACCTTTTTCATTTTGAATACTATAACTTTTTAGATATTTAGACATATTAAGTAGATGTTCATATCCACTAGAAATTTTGTCAGATGACTTCTGTAGCAATTATGAGTCTGAAGCATGCTCACAAAGGTTGATATTATTTTCATACTGGTCAAAAATTTTTTGCTTTCACCAGGCTTTGGAGAAGATATTTTCGAAGAATCAATAAAAAAAAATAACACAGAAGTTTACTTTCTAGCTCATCTAGCCCCAAGTATCATGTCAGACATTGTCATTACTTAAAACCATTAAATGTCTTCTAATCTGAGAAACAATTTCGACATTTAAACGAACTTTGATACTGGGAAGATTCACCTCAAAGTAACATAAATAGAACCATACAAATAGTACGCAAATACATGTTCTCAGATACCATCTCCCATATAAAAAAATCACATCATGATAATTGAACCTAATATGTTCCTCTCCTAGCTACAGAATGTATCCAAAATCAAAGATGTGTAACATATTCTATCATCATAATTTGGTAGGCAATGCAGTAAGTGTCTCTTCCATGACAGTCTTGAACATAAAAAACTAAATATTAAATAAACAATACTCCTTATGCTCAGGTTGGCTGTCATTGTGCAACACAGTTAATAATATGGAACCCTATGGGAAAAACCAGAGAACTCCTTTTGTCAGAAAACACTGTCAAACATCCAAACATTGTAACTATCCACACTGATCTGTGTCCACACTTGTATAATTTATAAGATATCTTTTAAAGAAAATTATATATGAGATATCTTATAAACTATTTAGATATCTTATATATTCTATGAGAAATCTTAAATATTATAATCATTAGTATTAAAACTATTTCTAGACTTGTACATTTTTTTAAACACTATTAGCTGTTTTGCAATAGATATAAGAAGATGTGGTATGAGTGCCAATGAGATAACTCTCTATCCAAGTCACAACTTAATTGTAAAAGAAAAACCATTATATGTCAAAGAAAGGTCTTCAACATGGAGCCTTGGCTCACACTGAATAGCAAGCTATAAATGACCCCAAAATGACTAGTGTATAACCATTCAAACGGGAAAACCAACAGTCTAATATATATATGTGTATATATATATAAAAAATTTGCGAAAGCAAATTACAGATCTAACATTGTTGGGCTGATGTTTAGACGAATTATATATACAGAATGTACGTATTGTCAGCCTTGTATCACCATCACCGCTGGTGATCCGATGGATAAATCTGTTGTAGAGTTGTCACTGGTTCAGATGTACTTATAAATATAATTATTTCTGTGACTTTATCTTGCATTAATTTGTAGAGTCCTTTACAATAGATAATTCAGCTTATCTGTAACAATTCCATCTTCATGTCTTATATATCATGTGCTGTATTACGACGCTAGATTAAAACTGACGAGGAAAGGTAACACCCGGCCACCGAAAGCTTTATTATATTGATCGAAGCCTAGGTGGCCGAGTGGTCTAGCGTGTCTGATACAGTGCAAGGCGATTTGGTGTCACAATATTTTAGTAGCATGAGTTCGAATCACAGCGAGGGAAGAACAAAAATTTGCAAAAGCAAATTTACAGATCTAACATTGTTGGGCTGATGTTTAGACGAATTACATATATATATAAAACAAGAAACACTTATGAACCACATCAACAAAAGACAACTACTGAACATCAGGTTCCTAACTAATGACAGGTGCAAACAAATGCAGTGGGTTTAAACGTGAATAGATTCTACTATCGACTGTGTAGATTATATATTGGGATTTTATGTCTTCATTGAAAATTATATAAGTTGATATATTTCATTGTATCCTTGTTATTTTAAATTCCAGCGTTGGGTTTAAGAGCACACAGACAGGAAAGGTTCAATGTATCTGTTAATACAAATAATGGAATTGAAAGACAGAATTTGTCATTAAAGTATGAATATCTAGACAAGAAAAAAGCTAGATCTCTTAGTCAGCTGCTGAGTGTTCTGATCAGGAAATTCTTGCCAGACAGTTATGTGAAGTGAGTTGTTATAATACACAACATAATCTATTTTTTTTATATGGGTAATAATGTTGAAATCATTATGATTTAAATAAAACTAAATGAAATATCTTGAAGCTTCGATTCCAGTTAGTGAAATTTAGACATGTTTGTGTTTCCAGGGCTTATTTGGTATGTAATCAATGCAAAAATATATCCAAACCAGTTCAATCAGTATTGTTTTTTTATACCCCTGCTTTAAAATTATACCCCCGCTTTGAAAAAGTAGGGGTATACTGTTTTACACTCTGTCTGTCCTTCCGTCAGTCCATCCATCCGTCACTCCGTCCGTCCCATGAATATTTTAGTCGCATTTTTCTCAGGAACTACTTGACAAGGATTTCTGAAATTTGGTTTCAGGGTTTATATAAGTAAGTTACACCGTGTGATGCGTTTTTAGATTCATCACTCAACAACTTCCTGTTTACCGAACACTTGTATTATTTTACAAATGATAGCCAAGTTGAAAATTTTCATCACATTTTTCTCAGGAACTACTTGACAAGGATTTCTGAAATTTGGTTTCAGGGTTTATATAAGTCAGCTATACCGTGTGATGCGTTTTCAGATTCATCACTCAACAACTTCCTGTTAATCGAAATATTTCGGCGGGGGTATCATCAGTGAGCATTAGCTTACAGTTTTACTTGTTTTAAATGCTTTCAAAATAAAGAAGTTTATAGTGCACCAATAATTGAGTTTAACTGCATTTTTTGTTTTAGAAACGGTCTTTGTTTTGTTTGTGTAATATTCATAAATTATGTTATATGATGAATTGATTGACTGTGTATAATTTTTTTAAATTATTTAGATTTAATTTAAAGCCTTTATTTTTCATATTTTCAGGTACATGAGAATGAATGTTGCTGCTTCACGTAAGCAACAAACAGCACCCCTGGTAAGGGATAACGTTTTGTGCTGTATTGTTTATATTGATTCTATGTTTGATCGTGTTGCCCATGATGGCAAGTGGAAGTACAGTACGTAGAACAATATATATTAATAGATAATGTAAAATTTGTACATTATGCAGATAGATGCCTGTTGTGAAGTTGTGAATAATTGTCAAGTGTGTAGTTGTTGTATGAAATGATTGTATAGTTTTTAAATTAATATGAACATGGAAAATGAGTATGTTATTTCTTCTTTATTTCCACTTTAGTCATGTCGCTTTCTGATTGAATATAGAGAAATACACGTATAAGCAACTAACAGTACCCCTGGTACGGGATAACGTTTTGTGCTGGATTGCTCATATTGTTTGTATGTTTGATCCTGGTGTCAAGTGCAATATTATATTTACATGAATTATGGGTGCAGATGCTTTTTAATTGTTTATACATTATAAATTATGATTTTATTTTTTATATTTGGAAGACAGTGTATGTAATTATCTCTTCTTTACTGTATATTTAATGTGTTCAACCTATTTAAAGTTCCTCAGTTCCCTGACTGAAGAACACATTGTGTTCCCATTTGCAGATTGTTTGATTGTAAAATCTGGAAATGGGAGACCCAGACAGGAACTTTGTACAACATTTAGTGCTGCATAACATTATGAATCATCTTTTTATTAGGTACATTGATTGCAATATGTCTAGATTAGAGACTGGCACAGTTTAGGATTTGTTGGCCTTTACTGTTCTGGATTATATTAAGTAACATTTAGGAATTAAAAAAAAACAGATTCCTAAGCTTTGACATAAGGAACTCCCATATATACTGAAGTGAAATGGTTAAGAAATCATATCTTTCATGTCTGTATTCATTGCCAAAACAGATATTCTGTAGCATGCTGATGACATATATACCAGTATAATGTACATGTATAATAGTACTTTAAAATAGGAATTTCCCTACAGGAAAGTAAAAAATCATCATATGTGTATTGTGTAGCAAGGTTCTGAATTCAACTCTGTAATCCATTGTCAATAAACAGGATAGACCTAAATAAGAGGCACTGATGAGGCAAAAGAAATTGACAAAGACTTATCTTTTCATAGTTCTTAATTTATAAATCTTGTTAAGCAGCATTTATGTTCTACCATACATGTATTCATTTGAAGAATATTTCATGAATTGAATACGCAAATGCATACATGTGTGAATGGGTCGAAACTTTCCTGATGACCATTTTAGATTGAACTTGAATTGTATATTAAGATTTTTCTTTATTTAAACAGTCTAGGCCTAAAAATGAAATGAGAAGATCGTATTTACAGTTTTTATTAGATATATATACATATATAATTACTCTAAATATCAGCACAACAATTTTGTCTTGTCTATTCTTTTAAATTTATCGAAATTACTGTCATCAGGAAGGTCTAAGGGATTTTGTCTTTGTTTTAAAATAAAGTAAATATAAAAATTGTGTCTTTTGTCTTTGTTTTTACATTTTTCACACAGAACCAACCTGGTTGAAGCTTGTTAAAAACATGTAAATTTTGTTATAAAAAAAATGTGGGGGACTGATATACACAGGTGAAATAGTAACCCACCTTTCTTCTGTCATGATAGTGGAGGTATAGTTAAAAATTACATGTACTGTTTTCCTAAATCTACATATATTTGTCCCTTTCTTTATGCGTGTCAGTATCTGCATGTACACACACACGTATGTGCTATTAATTTGGTTGTAAAACACAAATGGAATTAAATCAAACAAAGTATAAAGGATTGTGTACTCTCAAGAATATCAAGAAAAAGTAACAATCCGGTATTGTTAACTTCAGCCATACATAATGATATTTGAGGCTGTGAAAGAAGGTGAGACAGGACACGAAGGTATGGATTTTTTTCTGTTGAAGGATTAATGAGCATGATCATGATGATGAGATCATTCATTTTTATTAACCACAAAGTTCAAGATTATAAATGATGATGATCATATATAAATGGAATTTTCTATTGTTTCTTTCATATTGTTACATTTACATGTTATGATATTGTACAGTATTAAAACCTAGTCCGTATTGAATTTCTTTAAAATATTCTCTAGTATGTTGTATATCTGTGGCAGATCAAAAAAAGAGGGGGTCTGGGGTATTTTTTTTTTTGAAGACTAATGCTATTGTATGGTGACTTATGGTTGGAGCCCCTTTTTATCCTGTGCTGGAACCCCCTTTTAAATATGGCTGGGTCAGCTTTCACGTCAATCCGGCCCCATCAAAAAAAAATTTCATAAGGAATAAAGATAATTATATACAATGTATGAACTCGATCAACATGGGCCGGATCAGTTTGGGGCCGTAATGATCTGATACCCTGGATATTTTCATTCATTACAAGGGTGTTAATAGGTTTAAGGATGTTCGTTCCTCTTGTTTTTGAGTTTTTGCCAGATATTCAGAACCCTCTGGTTTTATCCATGCAGTACCATTTTAAAATTTTGCCGACTAACCCCTACTTTTCTTTTCAATAATTTTTCTGCTTTTCTAGTTTCTTTCTTTATCTACTCTCAATTTATAACATTCTTTTAAAAAGCTTATTATTTTAAAACAGAAGCAAACATCCTTAACAGAATACAAGATAACTGTAAAAAAATTAGTATAAGGTCAAGACATAGTACTGATAACCATGATAACAGAAACAAAGGATAGTGAAATGCTTATTTTATAGTGAATAGAAAAAAATTACAGCATACATATGTACCCCTCTCGCCACCCTCATTAAAAAATATTGATAATTGAACCTTTACTTCACATGGTTCCCTCTTTTTTTTTGAAGTATGCAATTACACTATTTCAAGCATAACACATGGTGGTATAGGAATGGCGGGTCTTTAATTTCCACTTCCCTCCACTAGGGAGGTCATCCAAAATATGAAGTTTAGAGAAAGTGCGTAAAAATTACATTATTATAAAAGAGCACAAAAAAAAACCCTGACTCCCATACCTCCCGCTTCCCACCCCCTCATTCCCAGCACAGCAGTATCTGCGTTATGGATTTCCACTGCAGATCAATAGTATAGATGTAGATAGATTCCCACGTTCCCACTATTCCTTCCACCCCTCATAGCAAGTCTGTGCTTAATTGTTACAGTTAGTTGTTTTATTTATAATCTACAGAAGTTCATAATCGGAAGTAAGAACAACATTATCTTCTTTACAGAAGAGTTCATACGAGGAAAATAAATATAAAAAACATAACGGATTTTATTCCGGAATCTGAGAAGCCTCCATAGGATATAAGGTCCACCGGACAAATCGCCCACACACCAAATCGCCCAACTTTTTCACCAACTCGCTCCACTTTTAAAAAAATCGCCCCACTTGCGAAAAGGGTTAAATCCTGTTAATTTTACTTCTGCCAACTCGCCCAACTAAATGAAAATAGGTAAAATCTAGATAATTGTATACTGAATTTTCAGGTCTTCCAACTCGCCCCACTTAAATGAAAACTAATCTACACAGAATACAAAAAAAAACGAAAATTTATTAAATTAGGCAGTGGCTGTTTTGCCGGCACTGGCAAAATAGCAAATTTTAAAATATCCTAATTCAAGCCGGCAAAATAGCCCATTTCTATAAAAATGACTATTTTACCGGCACCACTGAGCAATATTTTGAATTTGTTATTTTCCTGGTTCCTTGTAAATAAAGAGTGAAATTTAATATTTACTTTTGAAAAGTACTTACAAAATGTGCACTGTCAACATTGCCAAATTGTGACTTGGATGGAGAGTTGTCTCATTGGCACTCATGCCACATCTTTTATATCTATTAACCCCGCCGCATTTTGCGCCTGTCCCAAGTCAGGAGCCTCTGCTTGGCCTTTGTTAGTCTTGTATGTTTTTTTAATCTTAGTCCATTTATATGTTTTGGGATTTAGTATGACGTCCATTTTCACTGAACTAGTACACATTTTTGTTTAGGGGCCAGTTGCGGGATTTTATCGCTGTGTTGAAGATCCTTTGGTGGGTTGCGGCTGTTTTCTGCTCTTTGATCGGGTTGTAGTCTCATTGACACATTCCTCATTTCTATTCTCAATTGTATAACTAAAGCTATGACTGAGTTGCTTCCTAAAAGGAAATAAAGAAAAAGAAATTACAGATTATGTCTGAGAATGATCTTTCAAGCAATTGTAAAGAAAAAAATGCATTCTTTAAATGGTAACAAAACGGTCGTCTATCTGACCGTACCCCCAACAACCCGTAAACTCCTCAAGAAAAACACCACCTCCTCATTTCGGAACCAATGTAGAATAGAAGTTGCACTCTAACCATAGAATCAAAGGGTATAAATCATGCAGATTCTGTACTTTTTTATAGCCTTCTATAAAAAAAGAGGAAACTTTCACGTTTTATTGAAGAATTGTCAGAAGTTTTCCAATCCCCAGAGAACGCAATGAAATCGAGGCCATGATGGAATCATGCAAAATGTTGGGGATCTAACATTGGGGCTACTTTTGACATTAAATCATTTTGTAAATATTTAAAATTAGTTGAAAGGGAAGCTGACTATATTATCCATGAAGATTTGTAAAGTTAAATATATTCACCAAGAAATTTCGACTAAAGAAATAACGATTGTTGTTTCAAACTCACTACAAACAAAGCCAGGGGCGTAGCTACCCAGAGGCATGACAGCACGTGCATCCACTCGTTTTCACACAAAAAAAAAAAAAAAAAAAACAAGAGAGAGAGAGATGCACAAAGTGTTAATGTTTATAATTGTGCAAAATACAAGTTTCCTTAAAGGTAATTTATAATTTTACGAACAAAGGTATTTTTTAAGCAAATAAGGGTAGATCCAAGTATTAGATCAAAAACACCGAACATAGAGTAAAGCATCCAGAGAGAAACGAACGTAGGGACCGACAATGTGACTTGAAGGGAGCCATATGTTTTGCTTTTTTTCTCAGGCAAAATTGACTATGCGGCACGACAAACAATTCCATAATTTAACCCCAAAAAAATTACTTGGTGAAAAAAGCATCCGATTATCTATTTTTTTAAACCCATCGAAGCCAAATTAATTTTTCCTCAAACTTTAGGATAAGTTTAAAAAAAAAAAACAAAGCGTCCCCTTCATCAATCACTAACAATCTGACAAGAACGATCGATGACTCACCATCGGTGTGTTTGTAAAATCGCGACTTGAAGCTTAGGCCGATGCAAAGAAAGGCCGGGGTGGGCTGCCACCTGTAAAAGTGGCTGGTTTGGTTCCCACATAATGCACTTATTGTGAACGACATTTTTTCTTTCTTTTTATCCTCCCGTTCCTTGCCTAAGGGAGTACGGGGTATACTGGTTACTGTGTATCTCTATCTGTGCGTTCGTTACAACATTTTTCTCAGCAACTATTCATCTCAGCAAAATACTCCTCAGTTTCCTACTTCAAACCCGCCCCCTTTCACCAATGTGACCTACCGAAAGAGACTTATTACCGGGTTTGTACTAACATGAGCAACACGACAAGTGCCATATGTGGAGCAGGATCTGCTTACCCTTCCGGAGCACCTGAGATAACCCCTAGTTTTTGGTGGGGTTCGTGTTGCTCAGTCTTTAGTTTTCTATGTTGTGTTTTGTGTACTATTGTTTTTCTGTTGGTCTTTTTCCCTTTTTTAGCCATGGCGTTATCAGTTTATTTTCGACTTATAAGTTTGGATGTCCCTCTGGTATCTTTCGCCTCTCTTTTCCTACTTCCTGTTTCCGACCTCTTTTTTTTTTTGTACATATGGTCATTGGTCATAAATGGAAGTTTTAGTGGCATTTTTCTCAGGACCTATTTCTTGATTTTTTTAGTTTCCTTCCTACTTCTTGTCTACCAACTAATACCACTTTGTTATGTAGAGTTTCCTAGTTGTAAGTAGTAAGCAATAGCTCACAGTTGTTGATTTTGTATTTAGTAAGAAAAGAATCAGCTCAATGGTTGGCAGGCTTAATTAAGAGCAATATCTCATACGATGAAAATAAAATAATCTCCTTCAGAATCCCCTTGGTATTCAAAATTTTATAAAAGAAGCCCCCAAAAAAAAAAACACAAAACAACAACAAAAACAAACAATACAAAAACAAAAAATATTACAAAAACATGATGAACTAGTTTGTATGAAGACGGTGAAGCTCCTCGTAGGTCATTTTTGCTGTATTAAAAATGTCATACCTTCACGGACATATGTATATTTCCGTCTGGACATTTTTATTTGTCTATCCGTATGTCTGTCAGGCATAAAACTTACATAAATTATTAAATCTTGGTTTTCCGATTTGTATATACATATGATGAGTGATGTTTGAAGAGACACATTTGTATGCCCCCGCCGCTAGGCAAATGAGGCATTAGGTGTTACCATTGACTGTCCTTCTGTCCTTCCGTCCTTCCGTCCGTCCAATTATTTATTTCCTTATTCTAAAAAAATGAAAACAACATGTTATAAATTAAAATGCGTCCGAAGCGCTTTTCTGGATTTACCTTTATTCATGAACGCTCAAAGCCGAAATTTGAAAGCCAAGGATGTAGAAAACCAAAATAGTAGAAGAGCCATATAATCAAAAATGATCTAAAATAATAGCCAAATCCTTCTAATGCCAACGATGCCTGAGGGAGTTATAACCTTAGTGTTTTCATAATTTCAAAATTTATAAACAGGCAAATTTAGAAAGGTTCGTTATTTATCATGCCAGTACCGAAGAACTGACTACTGAGCTGATTATACCCTCAGGATCTGATAGTCAAACAACAAAGTTATCGACTCCATATCTAACTTAAGTTTGCCTCGTCCAAATTTTATGAAACTCATACACACTCAAACGACAATGTTGAGTCTTCATTCGACTCGAAGTTAAACAAACAGTTGACCAAAATAACAAAACAAAAATGTATAAGTTTTATTATGGTTGTGATTGTTTTGAAACGCTATGTAGGGAAGCTTCTGGGGTTTTGCCCCCCGGCCCCTCTACCAGAGCTTTGCCCTGGACCTACTGGGTGCCTTAGGCAGCCCCCAGACCCCTCGCCCTTTAGTTTGTGATTCCACTTCATTAACAGGATAGCTACGCCCCTGAAAGCTGAGGACTTCTATACGGTTTAACTGCAGACAATTTTATTCAGGTATAGAGGCTAGTCTCTACTACTTTTTTTTTGGAGTTTGACTCATCTGCATTAAATACAAGTAGGGACCTCCCTTTTAGCACTGACTTTTGGTGCCTACTGCAGATTAGTCATGCGGATATATATCCTTTATTAAATGTTATTTGCGATATACCTCATAGTTAAAAGTGAGTTTTTTTTTGTTTGTTTTTTTAGAGATTTCTCCATAGGACACACTCTACTTAAGCCTCCTGTTTATTTAATAGTCAAAATACCTGGTGCACTTCAGTCAATGTAAACATAATATTAATTGAATTATAATATGTTGTCATTATATTTTTGAGTGACAGTGTTTCTTATGGGTTTTTTTTTTATTTCACATGTTACATATCTATTGTCTAGATTGCATTGCATATGTTATTGTTTATAATGATATTGTTTGTATGCTATATACCCTCCAGGGCCCTAATTAATAAAAATATTCGTTTTTTTTTTTCATTCTACTATGTTTATATCAACTTTTGAATGTTTGCTTTCAATTCTGTTACATACTAGATTTTTTGGAAATTGGAAACTTATTTCTGGTGTATAAACATAAAAAGGATATCAAAAATGATAAGGGAATTACTATAAGGGAGCTACCATTTGATTTTTATCGGGGTTGCTAGGATGAAATTTGAAAAAATAGGCAGGACAGGAATTTTGAGTAAAAAAAAGGCAGGATGAGCAACTTGTGTAAAAAAAGGCAGGATAAACTAGTAAAAAAAAAAAGGCAAGACCGAATAGAGTAAAAAATAAAAAGGCAGGACAGAGATTACAACTAAAAAAAAAAGCAGGACAAAATTTTTCATCCTAGACCCCCCTAAAAATCAAATGGTTGCTCCCTAACTCCAACCTACTCAAAAAATTTGAATAGATTTTAAAAGAAAGAGAAAACCCGAAAATCCTAATTTTCAAAACCG